>PVKP010039947.1:0-19802 GCA_004027715.1 Plecturocebus donacophilus
TTGTATGTGCTTTGTATTTTATACAGCTGTCGCTTTGTATCTGTTGAGGATTGGTTTCAAGACTTCCTACAAATACCAAAAATCCGTGAATGTTCAAGTCCCTAATATAAAATTGTATATTAATTGTATATAACCTGTGCACATCCTCCTGTATACTTTAAATCATCTCTAGATTATTATAATACCTAATAGAATGTAAATAAGGTATAATTTAGGGAATAACAACAAGAGAAAAAAAGTCCTGTACATGTCCAATACAAATGCAATTTAAAAAATATTCTTGAGCCATGGTTGGTTAAATCCATGGATGCAGAATCCACGGATATGTAGGGTTGACTCTATTTAAAAACACACATAAAAAAATGTTGAGACAATGAACAAAAATGATAATAAGTATTCTGAACTGGCCAGTGATAGCTGGTTTTTATGTTCCTAATTTTCCAAACTGCTGTTTTACTTTAACAGTTAAATGATAGCGATTATTTATTGAATATATTTATTATGTGCCAGGTACTTCATATGCTTTATCACATTAAAACTTCATAATAATGCTGTGAGGTAAATCTTGTTTTTATTCTCAGTTTATAGATTTAAAAACTTGGGTAGAATGAGGTTAAGACTTATTCTCAGTAACCTGCCCAACGTCAAACTTGTAAGCAGAGGAATCGGGATGGGAACCAGCCAACTGCCTTTAAAGTTTAAATTCATTATCATTTCATCTGCTTTCCAAAATAAAAATGTTAAAAGAATTTTTAATTAATATTAAAAGACACATGCTCCCCCAAGAGGACTCTTCTTTGGAAAGCCTTCTCCAACTCTCCTGCAGAGTAAAAGCTCCTGCCTCTGGGTTTCCATGGCATTCTGACTTTTGTTCTATCACTGTCCTTGTCACTCTGCAAAAGAATATCTGTTTACTTGTTAGATTGAGACTCAGGCTCTGAACTTGAAGAAGAAAGAGCACAGAGCTGTACCTGGCTAAGTAGGTGCCCAGTAAGTAGTTATCGTGTGAATAAATGATTATTAATTAAACCATGGAATATGCTTTAACAATATTTAGAGCTAAACAATTTAGTAATCTTGAGATAAGGTGACTCAAAAATATGGTCGTGCTGGCCAAGAGCTCTGTTGGGTGTTGACTGACTGATAATTGGCAGTTTTTGGAATTCTCTCCAAAGCCTAAGGAATACAGAGAGCCTTCAGTGTTTGCTGATGGTTAGAGCATCAGGGTTTTCTTTCCTTTTTTTTTTTTTTTTTTTTTGAGATGGAGTCTCGCTGTGTCGCCAAGCTGGAGTGCAGTGGTGCGATCTCGGCTCACTGCAACCTCCACCTCCCGGGTTCAAGCAGTTCTCCTGCCTCAGCCTCCCAAGTAGCTGGGACTACAGGCACACGCCACCACCCCCAACTAATTTTTGTATTTTTAGTAGAAATGGGGTTTCACCATGTTGGCCAGGGTGTTCTTGATCTCTTGACCTCGTGATCTGCCCACCTCGGCCTCCCAAGAGCATCAGGGTTTTCTAATATTTGCTGTTTCTACTTGACTATATACATGGTAATGGGCTTAAAAACCACAGACGTTAGAGAAATTGCCAACTCACTCTGAGACAAGGACACAATGAAAAGCTCAGAATATGGTATGAAGGTCATCGTTGATCAAGATAGCTTTGGGAGGCTGAAGCGGATGGATCATGAAGTTGGGAGTTTGAGATTAGCTTGGCCAACACGGGGAAACCCCATCTCTACTGAAAATATAAAAATTAGCTGGTAGTGGTGGTGCACACTGGTAATCCCAGCTGCTCAGAAGGCTGAGGCAGGAAAATCGCTTGAACTCAGGAAGTGGAGGTTGTAGTGAGTTGAGATCAGGTCACTGCACTGCACTCCAGCTTGGGTGACGCAGAAAGACTCTGTCACAAAAAAAAAAAAAAAGGAAATACGGGCTAGATACCAAGCAATTTTCTTGTGACCAGAACACTTGGTGAAACATCTTGATGACAGGAATTGGAAAATGTCTGAAATTCTACAAGATCCCATTGGAAAAACAACAGTGGAAGAAAGAGAGAGGGAGGAAGGTGGAGAGAAGAGAAGGTTGGCTAAAGGCAGAGAAATTGCTTCTTGTGACTGCCTAGTATACACCACGTATTTTACTGCTGTGGTGTATTAGTCAGATATTATTAATGCCACTTATCAGAAGACTAAACTGAAGCTTTGGAAGGTTCTCAGTAACTAGCACAAGGGCAAACTCATGGTAAGAGGCAGGGCCAGAGTCCACCGGGTCTCGCTGTGGACTGCAGGATTTCGAGGAAGGCTCATGCCAGTATCCTGTCCTTGGGGTGGCCTTGTGTCAGGGATACCCCAGAGACCTGAAGACTCTCAGGAGGGAAGCCAGGATGTGTCTATAGGAAGGAGACAAGCACTGCTCAGGACTCAGTGTCTCTGGGCTGAAAATCTATGGGGATGAGGGCTTCTCTTTACTCCCCAAATCCTCGGAACAGCCCGAGACTACAGGAAAGTGGCTGTGGATCCAAATCGCAAGGAACAAAGACAAAATTCTTTTCAGTTGAAGTCAGGGTTTGAGACAGTCAGCATTCTTCCTCTCTTGTCTCCAACAGAAGTGAGCTGAATTCACCTGAGAAATTTCCGAAGTCCTTCAACCATTTTTTCCTTCATTCCTATCTTCATTGTAAGATGCATTTGGCCTGAAGTGAATGGCCATAGTAACCCCAAGAAACTTTGCAACTGTTATCCATCCCAGAGTTTATTCTGGAGAACCCCTTGGTACCCTTATTGGCTCAGCAAATACAGTTAGTTGCTCTAGGTCTGTGTGGGCACTTAAGGTTTAAAAGGTCCCTCACTCCCTGTCCTTCCTGAGCTGCCTATGAGAATAGACTCCTGGTGCTTTGAAGCTAGAAAAAAATCTCCTTGTCCATCTCCCTCTCTTAACAGACTGATACCCAGAGGTCAGGGAGCCCGGTCATCTTGCCTTCAGAAACTTCCTCCCCCTCCCTTTGTTCTTCCTTCCTCATACCCGTTCCTGTATTGCTTGTCCTAGTTTATGAAACAGCTACCCTCCTGCTGTCTTCCTTCAGATAACTCCAGTGGTCCCTAGTTGGAAAACTCTTTCCATTTCTAACCAGCTGATCTAGTCTCAGAGCTAGAAAGGAGCTGGAAGGTGATGCATCCCACACTGTCCACCATCTGATGTTTGAGTCTCCTCAAGAATCCCTCCATCCTCACCCCTGAGAAGTGGAGGAATAATCCAGCCTCTAACACCCCCGGTGACTCTTTTCCTCGAGCAACAGGGCCTATCTTTAGCTCAGCCCTGTTTCTAGAAAAGTCTTCCTTCTGTCACATGTAACTTTATCTGACCATAATTTCATTCATTTGTGGACTCATCTGTTCATTTAATAAATATTTTTTGGGCACCTATTATGTACCAGGCATTGTGGTTCCACCAAGTCTCCTTGGGGGTAGAAGGTGTATATATTTCAATTCTAATCTCTTTCCCATTTGACAGCCCTTCAGGTCTTTGACAGCTACTGTTGTGTGCTATCATGTCGCTTCTCCCTCCCTGCCCACACCCCACACCTCTTATGTAGACCACATAGACCTCTTCTCCACCCAGTGCTTGTGCAACATCATTACCTTTTCATGTCCTTTTTCTTCAATAGCTTATCCCCTACAAGGGTAATATTTGGAAGTGAGTCTAACACTCACAGTACTGAGTGGAATAAGACCTTCAACTACTTCACCTGAATATGATGCTTTATTACTGCAGCTTATGGGGGTAACATTCCTTTTTTTTTTTTTTTCTGGCAGCCATGTCTCTCTGTATCTTTTCCACTGAAACTTTTTCTATTATTCTAGCTCTTCTAGGCTCTCTGCTTCAAATTTCTATTATAATATGGCCCCTATACTCCACTTTGCTATCAATTATATATTTTTTCTTTTCTTTTCTTTTTGTCCAGACTGAAGTTCCACTTCCTAAGGTCTTCAGCTTGGGTGTTATAATGTATTAAGGCTTACCTTGGGTTAGAAGGAAGGAGCTGCTTTAACATAGCTCACTGCAGCCTCCGACTCCTGGGTGCAAGCTATCCTCCAACCTCAGCCTCCCAGGTAGCTGGGACTACAGGCAAGCACCACCACACATGGATAATTTTTGTATTTTTGGTAGAGGCAGGGTTTTGCCATGTTGCCTAGGCTGGTAGTAAACTCCTGGGCTCAAGTGACCTGCCCACCTTGGCCTCCCAAAATGCAGGGATTAAGATGTGAACCACCATGTCCAGCCCTATCTAATTATATCTTATTTTGCATTGTTTCCTTATTCGGTGCTCTTCAACTAAATTCTACATTTCTGGGCAGATACTGTTTATAATGCATTTTCCTATTATTATTCTTTTTATCCTCATAAGTAACTTCATGACAGCTCATATTATCCCCATTTTACAAGTGAAAAACTTGCAATCCAAGAAGTTTGGTAGTTTGCTGAAGCCACTCAGGAAGTCAGAGGCAGAACAGATATTTTAATTCAAGCATTCAGACTGCATCTTGGATCTTCACAACTCACATTTACTTGTCAGTCTTTCAAGCTCCAGAAACAGGGCCAAGCACATAGTGAATTTTTAATAAATACTTGTTGCCTATTTGATTTATTGATTAAAGTGGAAAGTACAAAGACTAAGGACATGAGGGCATAGTTTTTCATCCCTACGTTGAATGGAAGCACACATAGATGATGAACTCGGAGACCCATTTTGTACACATGCCCGTTCTGATCTGCCCCACTGTGTAAGTCCTGATCATAGGAGAAGAACTTAGAGATACTGAAAAACGTAGCCTTCCTTCCACTGCCCTGACCAAGATGACCAGCAGCCTTTCTGAGACACAGTAAGCGAGGAAGAGTCTTTTGAGTTGACAATGTTAGTCCTGCCATAACTGACCAGATAGATGTGCTATTGCTTACACTATAGTATGCTTGGGTGGCAGAAGCTTGTTTAAATGTCAATAAGGCAGAGATACTTCTAGCCACCTTGAGAGTTTAAATAAATAAACCTATGCATATGGTGAGACAGAGAGGATCAATGATACTGTAGGCTCAACTACCACCCTTCCCAGTCTTTGATTTGAAATAGAAATGTCTTCTCTTGTGGCTTCCACACTTAGACCACGTATTCAAGAGAAACAATAGGGAAGTGAACTCCATTTGTTCAGCAGGGGTTGAAATGTTTAGTCATTCACTCTTTTCTGGATCTCAACTAAAGTGAAACAAGGGTATATATTGAAGAGGAAGGAGAAAACTTTTCTGGTGTTATCAGCTCCCTGCAAAGGTAAAACGATTATCAAAAAAGCTTGAGTCATGCCCAGAAACGTCTGCCTTTGGAAATACAACCTCCCCTTTCTGATTGGTCTCTAATTCTCCAAGGCATTCCCCTTATGAGAGCATATCTTTTTACCAAAGTTAAGTCTTTGTTGAATCTACACTTACTTGATCTGCAAATGCATTCGTCAGAGATAGATATGGAGCTGGGTATGTTGCAAAAATGTGTGCCGTTGCATTTTCTCCCACGATCAGCAGTTTTCCACCAGCAAAGGACATAAGTCCATCTATGAAAGACAAAGCTCTGGCACATTAGTGTTCTCTGAGAAGAGGTGAAGGAGGCCTATGCCAAGCCTTGTGCTAAACAACTGCAGTCACTCAGGTTGAGCTTGGCATAGCCCTGTCATTTGTTTCTCTCTACTTTCTAGGAATGATAGTTTTAGAGACGCTCAGGCAAATCCCAGAATGACGGGTCAAAGGAAGAAGGCCGTTGATCTCTCTGAATGGCCCACTCCAAAGTGGCACAAATTCTCTATCAATAGGGTCCTGGGAATGAATTATCTTTTGGGGGAATTCTTGGAGTTTTTGAGATCAATTGAAAGCCAAGGCGGGGTTTGGTCTTGCTCTAGAAATAATTTGTAATTCCCAGAGGGCTCTCAGTAACCCTTAATACCACTCCAGAATTTGAGGGTGTTGCATTATCCTGAAGATGCCCCTAGAGCTAGGGGTAAGGCAGGCACTGTCACAGCCAGCACTGACCCCAGGCTGTTCTTGCCACAGCAGTGGGCTCTGAATTTCTGGTGTGATCCTGAATTCCCTTTTAGTTCTTTTAGACTCTAATTCCCAGAAAGGCACTCTATGAAGAAAAGCCCTTTTCTATAACCTATTTCTTTCTTTTTTTCTTTTTTCTTATTTTTGGAGACAGGATCTTGTTCTGCTGCCCAGGCTGGAGTCCAATGATATGATCCTAGTTCACTGCAGCCTTGATCTGGGCTCAAGCAATCCTCCCACCTCAGCCTCCCTAGTAGCTGGGACTACAGATGTCAGTTACTACATCTGGCTTATTTTAAATTTTATTTTGAGGAGACGAGGTCTCCCTATGTTGCCCAGGCTGGTCTTCAACTCCTGGGCTCAAATAATCCTCCTGCTTCCTGCCTCTCAAAGTATTGGGATCATAGGTGTGAGCCACCACACACCCAGCCCTTCATGACCCATTTCTCTAAGGCCTGGTTCATAAATTCCAGTTCCTAAGCTCTTCAGCTTGGGTGTTATAATGTACTAAGGCTTACCTTGGGTTAGAAGGAAGGAGATGCTTTAACAGTTGATTTCATGGAACACCAAGGTTTTGTAGTTTGAAAGGCCTTGAGAGTCATCTAATTCAATTCACTCATTTTCCAGAGGAGGAAACTGAGGCTAGTCAAATCAGGTGACTTACTTAAGTCACACAGGTATTTACTGAACAGCCAGAACTAAAGTCTGGGTGTTCTATCACCAGCACTGTGTTTTTCCCGAGGACTATTGCAGAGTGGAAGCCCTGGCTATTTGATAGAAGGGCAGTGAGGCTCCCACCCAGCCTGCATCTCTGCTGTGTCTCTTCAAAGACATCTTCCCAGAGTCCTTCTCTCAATACTTGATGGTCATACCTTTGCCAATGGAAAACACCTCCATTCCCTGGAAAATCAGAGACAGCAGTGGGGAAGCCACTGGCCTATAACTTGTGTGCATGGTCATATTGTAGTGCTGGCTGAACACAAAGACAGGCTTCCTTTAAGTTCTGCTCCTCATTTAAGATATGACATTTTCATTAAGAGGCTCTATGAATTTGCTGGATCAGTAATATGGTCTCATTTTCTCAAATTTAGAACTTCCTGTCACTTGTAGAACGCTTCCCATCCTTACTTTTTCTCACCTGTTCCTACCAAGTAATTCTGACTTTCAAATTATGCGCAGCTCTTCCTAAGCTTGGGACTCAGGGACCTTACTCACCATAGTAAATGCCAAAGAGGGTTGCGGCCCCCACAAAGGCTCCCAAGAACTGGGCTCCCACATAAAACGGCAATTTGAACCATTTCATTCGTCCAAAGAGACACATTGCAAAAGACACAGCTGGGTTGATGTGGCCACCTGCAAAGAAGAGAAGATTGGAGAAGTGAGAGGGCAGGCCAGGAAGGAGAATTATACAACCATCTAGATATCTTAGGTGGAATTCAGTCTTCTGGGTAGAGGACTACCTCATGTAAGGAGAAAGAAGCATGTGTGTGCACGAGAGGAGAGAGTGTGTGTATTTGAGCGGGGAGAGAGAGAGGACTGATAATTTTCATGGCATCCTTGGATAACGGTTTAGAATGTTTATCTTGATGAAAAGAAAGTCAGATATAAAAAGAAACTTGATGTGCTCCAGTGGCTCTTTCTTAATAGGGTTTTATCTACCTATCTATCTATCATCTATCCTATCTATCTATCTATCGTCTATGTATCTATCTGTCTAGCAATCACCCCAAACAGATTGATGTAGCTATTAATTATGTTTTAAAAGTCAATATGTTTATATGATATATGTATAAGATTTAAATCTATATCTAGCAATTCCTCAGGCCATGTCCAGAGGATATAAAAACAAGCTTAGGACTGAAAAGAGATGTATCTTTAGGGGAAAGTGACCGTGGGTTGCTGAGGGTAGGGGTGTAGTTGATTCTGAGGTGGTCACAGTGTTTGAGTGGCTTGTTCTTGGTTCCTCTGCACAAACAATGCATTTCTCTCATACACAGAAATGTAGCAACCCTTCCCTGAGCCCAGCCCAAGCTCCAGCTAGAGAAATGAGCTTCCTTGACTCTCATCCAGCCATAAAATCAGATAGAGAATTCGCTCTGTAGTTGGTCTCTAACATCCCCAGCTGGCTTTGCTAGTAACAGCAACAGCATTTATGAAATACTTGCCAGACTCTATTGTAGGGGTAGTAGGTGCATTTGATCCTCTTAAGAACCCAATGAGTTGGGCACTACTCCAGTTAACAAGTGAGAAAACTGAGGCATGGATGAAAGTAAGTTTCTTAAGGCTGCGTGGTCAGTAAGTAGAAGAACCAGGATTCAAATTCAGGTTTATCTGAATTCTAGAGCCTGTGTTCACTGCTATACTACTTCCAGTCCATCTTCACCGTGTGTATAAAGGCTTCTCTGCTTTTGTGGCCAGAAAAATAAATAAAGAATTAAAAAAAATTATCTGAGCATATAGGCTCACTTCCTAGTGAAAAAGGATGCTCATTTGAGGAATACAGATGACGGTTTGTCTAGAGGGAGAATCAGAGGCACTATGTTGAGATGTGGACCTTCAGCCTGTGGACTTTGCAGTAAACAAAGGAGAGATGAAGCTGGTGGTGGTGATGATGCTACTCCTGTACAGAACCAATGGTGCACTTGTTTACAGAAGCCTCCATCACCCCCTGCAGAGAAAGCTATGCTTTTTCCAAGTATCCAGTGCAAAGTGAGCTTGCAATGGGTGGGGGGATTCTGGCTGCTGGCTAAACCACAAGGCTTCTTTCTTCACCTGCCCCTGCCACTTAGCGGCTATTATGAGCAAGAAAATGCCAGTGTTTTGAAGCACAGATCACTTCCTGAAGCCTTATAAACACTTCAGCTGTTGTGTTTTACTTTTAAAGCCAGGAGAGCCACAATTCTGAAGACTAGCAGGACACTTTAGCAGGAAGGCTGGAAACAGGGGTTAGGAGGGAGGAAAGGGCACACAGGGTAGTGGGAAATTCTTCTTCTCCCAGAGGCTTGCTGCAGAGTAGCTGCTTCCAACTGCCTGGAGTTAGCCATTGCAAAAGAACAAGGGGTGGGGGCCCAGGCACAGTGGCTCATGCTTGTAATCCCAGCACTTTGGGAGGGCAAGGCAGGTGGATCACTTGAGGCCAGGAGTTCAAGAACAGCCTGGGCAATATGGTGAAACCCAGTCTGCATTAAAAATACAAAAACTAGCTGGGCATGGTGGCTCCCACCTGTAATCCCAGCTACTCAGGAGACTGAGGCAGGAGAATCGCTTGAAGGAGGCGGAAGTTGCAGTGAGCAGATTGTGCCACTGTACTCCAGCCTGGGCGACAAAACAAAACAACAAAACAAGGGGGCCATAGGATCATCTCCAATCCAACTCCCTTGAGTTGAGTCTACCAGTGGAGATTTCTTTTTAACATGACCCTTTTCTAAAATTAATTTTCCCATAAGTAGGCTTGTGTTTGTTAGCTCCTCCTAAGCATCCTGAGGCTGGAACTGTTATTTACCTTGGACCTCACATGATGCAAGGCACTTAGTAGGTATTCAATATGAAAGGTGAAGAAATAATCAGAGGCCGTACTTAGATAGTTCAGACTACAGAGATCTACAGAGAAAGTTGTTTGGGGCTCAGAGAGAATGTGTCTTGGAGGGTGTGTTGCAAAACAATGAGTAAAAGGATTCAAGAGGAGGCAGAAAGGTTCAGAAAGAGAGGTGGACAAGTAGCATCCTGATGCCTCTGGTTAAAGGCCAAGTGGCTACTAGAAATTTCTCCCTGCAGGGATGAGTGGTCACTGTGGCTTATCACAAGGACAAGGCAGAGCAGTGTATTGGAAAGAACATGAGCGCTAGAGTCAGAGAGTCCTGCACTCAACTCTTGGCTCTGCCAAGGTTGCTTGGACAATCAGATTATTCACATAAAGAGCCCGTGGGTGCAGTTGGAGCCCACAGGGCACAAGATAAAAGTCTTAGGTGAGCAGAGGGAACCCTTCAATGTTCTGTTCTATGCAGATCTTCTCCTCCTCGCCACCCATACATAATCCCCTGATAAAGGTAACCCTTTATTTCATTTGTCGTGAAAGCAAGGTTATTTGCTTTTTCAATAAGTCTATTTTAGTCATAACATCCTACATCAAAAACAATTATCGTTAGACAGCCTAAATGCTTTGTGCAGGATTTGACATAGTTAGGGTATTATGACCTCTGACTGACTGGATTTGACTGGCACATTCCCAAAGGAGCAGGATGCTATAACTTCTTTACAATAAGGTGATGTTTTCTATTTAAAAGACAGATATCTGCCGACCTCAGTAGTCTGTGACCACAAAATGGGATAACATTCATATTCATGCCCAGTATACATTGGTTATTTTTGGAATCTTCAAGAGGACCTCACAAACCAGTATGTACCCACAAACCAGTATGTTAGCTGCAGCCACGATGAGAAAGTCACTTCCCACAATCTTCTCCTATTCCTGCACCTGCTGAAGCTGATACTGATGCTGTTGTCCACACAGATGTCATGATGGGCCAGTGTGTTGTCTCTGCACATTCCCAAGGTCACCAGTTCTCAGGAAGCCCGAACTATGCTAGATTTCAAATAGGAATAGAATGGTAAGGGCTGCCTTTCCAGGCCAAAGCCACTATTTTCCCACCAGTCTCAGATACCACTTGATTTGTATTTCAGGGTCTCACAATCGCTCCTAAACATTTTGGTCATGTCCTGACTCTCACCCAGAAACATAGCTTCTACTGAAAACAGTCCCATCAGTTTTGGTCCTTACTTTTCTAACTACAGGGGCTCAACCCCAGTTTAGGGGCCACAGAAGACTTCACTCCATTTCTTCACTCCTTCCTCTTCCTCCTGGTTCTTTCCCTTTTTTCCCCGCTACAGTGACTGCTGAAATCCCCAGGTATATCAATGGACATAAACAGATATGGACTGTCTCGGTGATAGGTGTTAATAACAGTCTTAGGGTCTGGGGCCAATTAATTCTGAGTAACTACTTGATGATGTTCAGTTCAGAGTGTTATGCAGGCAAAATGCTTCAAAATCATGTCTCTACCTAAAAAAAGGCTGAAAATATGGCTACATCTACATTGCCTGGTGAATGCAGTGGGAGCTTATAGGGGGAGCAGGTAAGCCTTGGCATATTTATGGAAGTCCCTTGGTTTTTCTTGTGCCCTTCTTGGAGTTTACCTTGAGGTAAGCAGTACAGTGCTGGGATCACAGCAAAAGGTGGACAAGAGTTTGAATGAGACACTGTACATGCTAACGAATCACATATATAAGACTCTGTAACCTCACCCACCCTTAGATCTGAGTCTAGCTGTAATATGGAAAGGGTGCCAGCCAGTAAATGGCCATTCCAGATGCACAGCCTAAGGAGCTCCCAGGGAGTGTAAGCAATCATTCTACAGTGCTACAAAGGCAGTGTTTGCTACCAGTCCACCAGTTGAGTGAGCTTAACTGCAGGATCCTCTGCCGAAATAGCCTGCTTGTAAAGTCCTCATAATAAAGCATTGAAAATGCTGTGTAAGAATGGGGAGGTATTAGCTGGGTGTGGTGGCTCATGTCTGTAATCCCAGTGCTTTGAGAGGCTGAGGCAAGTTGATTGCTTGAATCCAGGAGTTTGAGACCAGTCTGGGCCACATGGCAAGAATTGTTTCTACAAAAAATACGAAAAAATAGCTGGGTATAGTTGCTCATGGCAGTAGTCCCGGCTACTTGAAAGGCTGAAGTGGCAGAAGGTAGAATTGCTTGAGCCTGGGAGGTCAAGACTGCAGTGAGCTGTGATCCCGCCACCACACTCCAGTCTGGGCAACAGAGTGAGATGCTGTCTTAAAAAACAAACAAACAAACAAAACAAAACAATGAGGATGTGAGCTTCACTGTAATGCAGATCGTGTGAACCTGGGCCAAATCTTGGCTCTGTCTCTTTACCAGTCGCAGGGCTTCCAGTTATTTACTGACTGCCTCTAAGTAGGGATTTCTCTGCAGAATGGAGACAGTAATACCTGCCTCAGAGTGCTGTTGTAAAGAAGAGGGAGATAAAGGCGGTCCAGCATCCAGCACAGTGCTCAGCATGTATGGTTACTCAGTCTCCTTTCTTTTCTTATTACCAAGTCTTGACTCAATGCTCTGAGGACCCACACCAGGCTGCTGAAAGATTCTGCGTGCCTTTGGCAACCAGATCATTTCCACAGTCACTTCCTAAGTCCTTAGAGTGCCTTAAATAATCATCATTTCATTTTGCTTCTGAGAACCATGTGATTGGCTTTTAATCAGTTCACTTCTCAGGGCAGGATTAGACTAAGACCTTGTAGATCAGATCTGAACTTCCATGAAAGCACTATCCATTTTGCAAGAGACCCAGACTCTTCCTGTTTGCTGTAGATAAAGGTCCGGGACTTGCCTCTGTTGGAGTGATCTTCACTGAGCTATTCACAGGGTATCTGGGAGTTGAATTCGAAATGTGGGCTAGAGCAAGTGAAAAATCCCATTGACTCGTGGAGAATATGATGCAGTGGCCAGACTTAGGAATGAATCATTTATGAGCTCTAACCCCCATTTCTGTCTCTTGTTAAATTTGTCTTTGCACAAGTTACTTACCATTGGTGATTTTAATTATACCTATAACAAATTAATTTTATCTATAAAAATGAGATCCGATACACAGTCTTGCAGGATTTTTGAGATATAAATAAATTATGGTATGTGATGCACCCAGCACTGTGCTAGCGCGTTGGAGTGGTTGAGTTAATAGCAGCATTCGTTATTTCTACTACTTACCAGAGACACCACCAGCCACATAAATGGCCATTGCAACTGCCATTGCAAATCCAACATTGATAGTAATGATCCCTCCAAAAAGTCCTCGACTGAGACTAGCTTGGGCAACAGAGCCACATCCAAGGACCTGGAATGAGAGGAAAACTCAACAAGTAAGTGGGGATGGCTACTGTCAAAAGCAGTGGAAACTCACAGTAACAAGTTTTTAAAAGCAAACTCGTGGATTGGGTTGCCTTGGGTTTTCTGCAATCCAATTATAATGATCCAGCTATGCATAGATAGCAAAATGGTAGAGCCAAGGCTGCATCTGGACTTCAGATAGATGAGTTTTGCTGCACCTGCACAGTGCTCAAATTTTGCCTACATTTTTAAGTCAGGTAATTTCACGCAATAATCTAGGTATCTGGTTTTAAAATTAAATTTTTAATTTTTAGATACTTATAGACCCACCTGTGTTGTAAGAAATAATACAGAAAAGTCCCATGTACCTGTTACCCACTGGTTCTTTTTAATCAATAAGAATATCTGGTTATTCGCAGAGAAATAATCAAGCACAGTAACAGTTGGCGGATCCCTATAAACACAGCTTATGCCTTCCCAACTGGCTCACTTCACTGCTCTTCACTCATTTACATCCCCTTCCTGACCTCTGTAGGTATTTGAGTTTGACAGTCCTGTTCTTGTGGCTCCCAGTATAAAAGCAAGACTAGGCACACAAACCACCATATACACATCCAATAAAGGGGAAAGGCCATTTGTACCATGTATTAGAAAGACTATCTGATGCGCAAGAAAGCAAAGGAAAACTTTAGGGGGATAGATCTGGCAATCAGGACCCCCTTATTCTCAGATATTTTCTCCCTGATGGGGCTGTAGTTTTCTAGGGAGCAGAGGCTGCCAAACTCTCTGCTTCTTGTATTTCCTATGGCACCAAGCCCAGTGCTGTGCTGATAGTAAGAATTCTGCAAACAGTTGCACAGTGGAGTATGATAGTGAGTCTTCCACAATCTTCAGCTGGCAGAAGATATTTTGGAGAATGAAATCCATATTCAGAAAGGTTTGAAATAAACATATGTTGGTAAATCCATTCGATAGACTAGTAGGCAGCCAAATATATATATATATAAAGAGATCCGTGTATACCAAAGTGGAAAGATCCCCAAGGTATATTATTAAAATTTTTAAAAAGATGCAGGGCATCAGCAGATCTAAAACATGCTGCCAATTGTATTAAGTACATTACATGCATTTCTTTTTATTTATAGATCTCTTTCCATGAATACATAAGCAGCAGAAATGGGGTTAGACCCTAATGGGTTCGGGGGAGTGCATGACTGGGACAGAGGTTGGAAGATAACTTTTCATTGTATATCCTCTCTCTTTTTTTAAGTCCATATGTTTCCTAATTTTTTTAAAAACGGGCCCCACATATTTATTGAACCATCAGTCAAAACCATTTAATCATAGTCCATTAAAGAAATACTTGGTGAAGGACGGTTCCTGAGAAAGAAGAACAGTTCCATACAAATTTGGTAGGAAAATAAGACAGCAAATGGTCACTGGCTTTTATCGTGCTGTGGTTTAAAAAGCTAGTGTAGCCCTGGAAGCATAAGTATAGGAATCGTTAGATGATTAGATGTTTAGATGGAATCCAGCTGGTGTTTTATAACTAAAGAAGAGCAACTAACTTGAGGGAGGGCTTGGCGCTGAGCAATACATATTATTTAGGGGCAGGAAAATAGAGCATATGAGGAAATGTTTCAGAAACAAATATGTTTTGGGAAAAGAGATTAACAATCTGAAGGCTTTTTATCAGGAAGATAATAACCTGCTATTGTGTCATTTCATAAAGGGATGAAAATGGAAGCGTCTAAAACTAAAATGTGAAAGGTTGCACAAAGACATTTTTTTTATTATGATGAATTAACTCTAAACAGTTCCCTCAGGGCTCATTTGTGAGGTCCTTTAGAGGAGTATAATTTACAAACAAGAGATATTTAATAGGTATAGAATGATTTTTCTGGCGGCAGAGAAATTACGTAGATGATGCTTTCATGTCCCTTCCAGTCCTCAGTTCCAAGACACATCCGCTTGTCTTAGCAAGCCAAGAGAAGGTGGAGAGCTTTGTACCCTACAGTGAACATTAAATACAGTTGTAGCAAGAACATGTCCCCTTTCTCCTCTCAAAAAAATCCTTTACATCCATTTTATAGCTTCACAATTTCACCTAGACTTGACATTATTTTTTCCAGAATCCTTATCTATTATAATAAATGTTGGAATTAAAACCACATTGGTGTCTTTCTTTCATTTTAATGTAAATCCAGTTAAATGCTCTGGGCACAACTTTCAGGCCAACTGACATTTTAGTAGTATCTCCTAAAATGAAGAATAAAACAACACTGACAGCTGAGATAACTTGATTTAGACAACCAGGGCTAAGAAGAGATGCAAAAGAGAGAGGCCAGTCCTGAGCTATTATTGCTTTCAAAATAAGCGTCTCCCCTCTTTTATGGTCCTGATGTACATGCACTTGTGTTGGACTAGAGGGGACATAAAAGCTTTAAATGGCTCAAGTGGGCCCGTGGAGGCTTCTGCCTTGTCAAATTTTACTATGATTAATACCGTCCTCTTCCACTTTAGATGCTGAAAAGGCTTTTCTAAGGAGGATAATCAATGCTGCGTGCTGCAGGAAATAGGAGGAGAGATGAGCAATGTAGGAACTTCAGTTACCCTCATCAGAATCGCCACTCAGAAGACTGGAGCCCACCTTTCCAGCATTGCATCTTAATTTAGAAATATATTTATTATAGCCCGAAAGCAATGAGAAGGCCAGGTAACTGCCTCCTGCTTTCTTCCCTTGCCTGCCTCCTCTTGCCTGTATTCACAGCACCAGGACAGCAGATCATGGACATTCTAATGTAGCAGGGTCGGCTTGCTGGCGATCTGGTCACCCACTCTGGTTGTGTGTTCAGTGTATTTTTGATTTCCTCCAAAAATGAGAGAACTTTTTTATGGTATTGATGATAAAAGTTCCATTGTGATTCCTTGTTCTCACCTTCAAGAACTGCCATAACTTTCCCTTTTTAGACTGAGAAAGACCCATTGTCATATCTAGTCTGTCTTGATTTTCCTGGTCTCCTCATCTAGAAAGCATTTTTAGGCCCATCACCCATTCGGATTCTTCTCAACAAACCTAAAGCTCTCCTCTGAAGTTCAGTTGTACTGTTTGTACTCTATGGTAAATACTTAGTTACCTTCCAAGTGCCTAATCTTGATTTCCTTATCTAGAAAACAATCTTTTGCATTCCTTTCCATGTTAACATTGCGGACATTCTAATGTATCATGGTCTGTAATATGAGAGTTTCTTTGATTTTATTTCTGTCTTCTTGGGTGTTCTGCTTCCTAAGTCCACCACCCACTCCTCCTCTGCAGACCTACAGACCTTTAAGATTTCTTCCACCTTCTTGGCAGGACCCAGCACTTGCTCAATCTAGCTGCCTCCTCAAGAAGAATTAGAAAAGTCTCAAAACCATATAGGAGATGAAGGGCATGGCAAAGCCATGGACACAGTGAAGATCTAGTCTTCAAAGTTTCTCATTAATCTTTCATTCATGCTCTCCCAGTAGCTTCACCAAGCCTTCTCTTCTCTTATCAGCACAACCCACCCAGCTGCCTTTCTGCACATAACACCATCTTCTAGTTGACTCAGCACCTATTAATGGATGTGAAGACCAATGGTAACTCAGAATATCACACAAACTTTGTATTTCAGTTATCCAGCACTGAAGAATTTACTACCCCCAAACTTAGTGGCTTAAAATGATAACATTTATTTTACGTATTAATCTGCAGCTTGGGTGGGGTTTGGCGGGCCATCTCATCTCTGCTCTACTTGATATCAAATGGAGCAGCTCAAAGAGTGGAACATTGGAATTATCTCAAAGCTTGCATATTCATGCATCTAGTGGTTGATGTTGACTGTGCACTGATACCTTAGCTAGGACTTCCAAATGGCTTCTCCATGGGGTCTGGCTTCTTTACAGAATGGTGGCTGGGTTCCAAGACTGAGGATCATATAGGCTCCAGAGACTGTGTTCTTAAACCCTGCACCATGCCATCTCTCAGTTATACCATTTTGCTGGTTCTGAACTCGATAGCACACAGAAGGCATGTTATATAGGCATTCTCCCTACAACATCTAAATAGGTGTTCATCTGACTCATATTGAATTACCTTGAGGGATAGGGAGCTCATTATCACATTAGGCAGCCTGTTCTATATACTTGTTATTGTTCCCAAGTAAGGAAGCCTCCTTCCTTACATGAGGTTGATGGCTTCCTTCCTATAACTTCTGTCCATTAGCCCCAGGCATACTGTTGAGACCAAGGAGAATAAGCCTTTCACATACCAGGCATTGCAACAAGTGGAGGGGCATAATGCCCTCCCGGGTTCTCTCTTCATTTGGATACTTGTTCCTTCATCTTTGATCTCTGTGGCTCCTTACACTCCCAGTGAGTCTCACCTAGATAAGCTCTAAGTTGTCAGTGTCCCTCCTAAAACACAGAGCCCAAAAATGGACACAGTCCTCCCATATTTGTGTGTCGCATTATGATGTGGTAATTAACCCTGTACCTTCTGACTCATGGCTTCTACTGCCATCTGGTGGGACACTTAGCCATGGAATGTTATTTAAGTGTTTACATATTTATGCCTGATTTTCTCAATTTTGTAAGAAGATTTTCAAGATAGGGCACTGAACTTTTTTTTTTATCTGTGTAACAGCTTCTAGTAGATTGGTTGTAATTAAATAACAGATCCTAGACATTATTTCCACGGATGACACTTGTTGGCAATGTAAAGGAATATGTTATTTCTCATTCTCAGCTCGTTCATATGTTAACGGGGAGTAATGATATGGGCCAGGTTTGTATCATATGGTTTTTTGATAAATAATCAAATGAGATAACACTAATGAAGGTATTTAAACAGCAAAGGGCAAAAATAAGGGTAGGATATTATTGTTGTTAGTATAAACTCAAAAATTTCAGTTTAGTGTGAATAGGTTAAGAAAACAGTCCCATGAACTTAACTGCTAATTCACTGTCTGGCAATAAAAACAGAGAGAGAAAAGACAACTATAATAGAAATACATCTATTTGAAATACTTTGTTTCATTCCTAGTCATGGGATTTAATTTTGAAGAGGGAGGGAAAGTGGGAAGCTGGTAAGATCTTCAAGTTGTTTTGACTATTTGTGATTAATCTCCAAAGATGGGCTGTTTCATAATTGGCAGGTTTTTAGTGCTTTTTATAGGAAAGCAACACTAGAATAGAGAAAGTTAAATGCTTTTTAAATTATCAGGTTCCATACATGAAAGAAGGAAAAGAAGTTCATTGGGAAAATAAGAAAGACATTTGAAAGGCAGAATTCCTATAAAACATTGATTTGTGGGAAGGTTCCTTCAGTCATTCTTGATCACTCAGACCTAAAATTCTGGAATTATTAATACCTGTTATTCCTTCCCCTTCTCTCCCTTGGCCACCCTTGGTCCATCATTCCCACATCTTGCAGAGCCTTCATCTGCAGCCTCCAATCAGTGCCCCCACCTCCATTCTCTCCCCAGGCAGAGACCATGCCAAATGAAGCACCACACACCACTTCCCTGCTGCTCAGGAAATGCCAACCCAGAGTCCTCAAGCTGGTACTCAGGGATGTCTATTGCCTTGCCTAATGATTCCCAGCCACCTTTCTTTCCAGTATTCTTCAGCACAGATCTTCTGCATCAGCCAGGCTGACATCCTAGTCACTTGAAGCCCTTTGAGCTGATGACACTTGTTCTCATCTTTGCATATCTGCTATGCTCTACCTTTCAGAAGAAACACCCTTTCCTTGTACCTTCCCCAACTAAATCTAATCTATTCTTAATGCTGAGCTGAAATCCTGCCTTCTCTATAGGACTTTCTCTGACAACAGAAGCCCTGATTGGCTTGCTATGCCTACTCTACCATGCCTGCACTTTGCCATTTTGTTATATACCTGACACCTTGTCTTGTGGCATCCCCCCCCCCCAAAATTATCATGTCCACCAGAGAAGTACATTTTTTTGCAGATTAGTTGGAGAAAAAGCATACAAATTTATTTAGCATGTATTTAACATGGGGAGAACCACAGAGTGATTACTCTCATTCTTTATATTCCATGCTTAAATAATATTTGATGAAAGATATCAAAATATCTAAACTTAAGCAAGGGCAAAAAAATCCCATTTCCTTGCTTTCAAGGAAAAGCAGGAAAAGATAAAAAATTTAGTTTGGGCTATCCATCTGATAAGAGACTAATAGCCAGAATATATAAGGAGCTCAAACAAGTCAATAGCAAACAAACAAAATCCAAATAATCTGATTTTAAAAAATGGGCAAAATGTCTGCATAGTCCTTTCTCAGAAGACATACAAGTGGCCAACAAGTATATGAAAAAAATATTCAAACATCATTAATCATCAGAGAAATGCAAATCAAAACCACAATGAGATAGCATGTTACCCCAGTTAAAAGAGCTTCAAAAAGATAGGGAATAATGGATGTGGAGAAAGAGGAACCTTTGTACACTGCTGGTGGGAATGTAAAGTAGTACAGCCACTATGGAAAATAGTGTGGAGGTTACTCAGAAAACTAAAAATAGAACCACCATACGATCCAGCAATTTCACTACTGGGCATGAATCCAAAAGAAATAAAATCAACATGTTGAAGAGATACCTGCACTCTCATGTTTACTGCAGCACTATTCAAAATAGCCACAATATAGAATCAATCTAAGTGCCCACAAACCAGATTCTTTCATTCTTTTTTTTTTCTTTCTTTTGCTGTTTCTTTCTCTCTCCTTTTCTAAAATCTCTTCCTCTTTCTCTCTTTCATTCTTTTTTTCTTTT
>PVKP010039948.1:0-19803 GCA_004027715.1 Plecturocebus donacophilus
ATGCTCCCCTCCCTGTATCCATGTGTTCTCACTGTTCAACACCCGCCTATGAGTGAGAATATGCAGTGTTTGATTTTCTGTTCTTGTGTCAGTTTGCTGGGAATGATGGTTTCCAGGTTCATCCACGTCGCTACAAAGGACATAAACTCATGGTTTTTGATGGCTGCATAATATTCCATGGTGTATATGTGCCACATTTTCCCTGTCCAGTCTATCATCGATGGGTATTTGGGTTGGTTCCAGGTCTTTGCTATTGTAAACAGTGCTGCAATGAACATTCGTGTGCATGTGTCCTTATAGTAGAATGATTTATAAACCTTTGGATATACATGCAGTAATTGGATTGCTGGGTCAAATGGAATTTCTATTTCTAGGTCCTTGAGAAATCGCCACACTGTCTTCCACAATGGTTGAACTAATTTACACTCCCACCAACAGTGTAAAAGTGTTCCTATTTCTCCACATCCTCTCCAGCATCTGTTGTCTCCAGATTTTTTGATGATCGCCATTCTAACTGGCATGAGATGGTTATCTCAATGTGGTTTTGATTTGCCTTTCTCTAATGACCAGTGATGATGAGCATTTTCTCATGTTTATTGGCCTCATGTACATCTTCTATAAAGTGTCTGTTCATATCCTTTGCCCACTTTTGAATGGGCTTTTTTGTTTTTTTCTTGTAAATTTGTTTTAGTTCTTTGTAGATTCTGGATATTAGCCCTTTGTCAGATGGGTAGACTGCAAAAATTTTTTCCCACTCTCTTGGTTGCCGATTCACTCTAATGATGGTTTCTTTTGCTGTGCAGAAGCTGTGGAGTTTGATTAGGTCCCATTTTTCTATTTTGGCTTTTGTTGTCAGTGCTTTTGGTGTTTTGGTCATGAAGTCCTTGCCTACACCTATATCCAGAATGGTTTTGCCTAGTTTTCTTCTGGGGTTTTTATGGTGTTAGGTCTTATGTTTAAGTCTTTAATCCATCTGGAGTTAATTTTAGTGTAAGGTGTCAGAAAGGGGTCCAGTTTCTGCTTTCTGCACATGGCTAGCCAGTTTTCCCAACACCATTTATTAAACAGGGAATCCCTTCCCCATTGCTTGTTTTTGTCATGTTTGTCAAAGATCAGATGGTTGTAGATGTGTGGTGTTGCCTTCAAGGCCTCTGTTCTGTTCCATTGGTCTATATCTCTGTTTGGGTACCAGTACCATGCTGTTTTGATTACTGTAGCCTTTTAGTATAGTTTGAAGTCTGGTAGTATGATGCCTTCCACTTTGTTCTTTTTGCTTAGAATTGACTTCGCTTTGCAGGCTCTCTTTTGGTTCCATATGAAGTTTAAGGTGGTTTTTTCCAGTTCTGGGAAGAAGGTCATTGGTAGCTTGATGGGGATGGCGTTGAATCTGTAAATTACTTTGGGCAGTATGGCCATTTTCACAATATCAATTCTTCCTAACCATGATCATGGAATGTTTCTCCATCTGTTTGTGTCCTCTCTTATTTTGTTGAGCAGTATTTTGTAGTTCTCCTTGAAGAGGTCCTTTATGTTCCTTGTTAGTTGTATTCCCAGATATTTTATTCTCTTTGTAGCAATTGTGAATGGCAGTTCATTCTTGAATTGGCTCTCTTTAAGTCTGTTATTGGTGTATAGGAATGCTTGTGATTTTTGCACATTGATTTTGTATCCTGAGACTTTGCTGAAGTTGCTTATTAGTTTCAGGAGATTTTGGGCTGAGACGATGGGGTCTTCTAAATATACAATCATGTCGTCTGCAACTAGAGACAATTTGACTTCCTCCTTTCCTATTTGAACACTTTTATTTCTTTTTCTTGCCTGATTGCTCTGGCTAGAACTTCCAATACTACGTTGAATAGGAGTCGTGAGAGAGGGCATCCTTGTCTAGTGCCAGATTTCAAAGGGAATGCTTCCAGTTTTTGCCCATTCAGTATGATATTGGCTGTTGGTTTGTCGTAAATAGCTTTTATTATTTTGAGGTACGTTCCATCAATACCTAGTTTGTTGAGGGTTTTTAGCATAAAGGGCTGCTGAATTTTGTCAAAGGCCTTCTCTGCATCAATTGAGATAATCACATGGTTTTTGCCTTTGGTTCTGTTTATGTGGTGAATTATGTTTACAGACTTGCGTATGTTGAACCAGCCTTGCATCTCCGGGATGAAGCCTACTTGATCCTGGTGGATAAGCTTTTTGATGTACTTTTGCAACCAGTTTGCCAGTACTTTATTGAAGATTTTTGCATCTATGTTCATCATGGATATTGGCCTGAAGGTTTCTTTTCTTGCTGAGTCTCTGCCAGGTTTTGGTATCAGGATGACATTGGACTCATAAAATGATTTGGGAAGGATTCCCTCTTTTTGGATTGTTAGGAAGTTTCAGAAGGAATGGTATCAGCTCCTCTTTGTATGTCTGGTAGAATTTGACTCTGAACCCATCTGGACCTGGACTGTTTTTTTTTTTTTTGGTGGTTTTTTTTTTTGGCTCTTAATTGCTGCCTCAACTTCTGCCCTTGTTATTGGTTTATTCAGGGTTTCGACTTCTTCCTGGTTTAGGCTTGGGAGGATGCAAGTGTCCAGGAACTTATCCATTTCTTCCAGGTTTACTAGTTTATGTGCATAGAGTTTTTTGTAATAATCTCTACTGATAGTTTCTATTTCTGTGGAATCTGTGGTGATATCCTCTTTATCGTTTTTTATTGCATCTATTTGATTCTTCTCTCCTTTTTTTTAATTAATCTGGCTAGTGGTCTATTTTGTTGATCTTTTTGAAAAACCAGCTCCTCGATTTACTGATTTTGTGAAGTACTTTTTGTTTCTCTATCTCCTTCACTTCTGCTCTGATCTTAGTTATTTCTTGTCTTCTGCTAGGTTTTGAGTTTTTTTAACTTGCTCCTCTAGCTCTTTCAATTTTATGATAGGGTGTCGATGTTAGGTCTTTCCTTTCTTCTGATGTGGGCATTTATTGCTATATATTTTACTCTAGACACTGCTTTAAATGTGTCCCAGAGATTCTGGTATGGTGTGTCTTTGTTCTCATTAGTTTCAAAGAACATCTTTATTTCTGCCTTCATTTCATCGTTTATTCAGTCAACATTCAAGAGCCAGTTGTTCAGTTTCCATGAAACTGTGTGGTTCTGAGTAAGTTTCTGAATTCTGAGTTCTAACTTGATTGCACTGTGGTCTGAGAGACTGTTATGAATTCTGTTCTTTTGCATTTGCTGAGGAGTGATTTACTTCCGATTATGTGGTCAATTTTAGAGTAGGTGTGATGTGGTGCTGAGAAGAATGTATATTCTGTGGATTTGGGGTGGAGAGTTCTGTAAATCTCTATTAGGTTTGCTTGGTCGAGGTCTGAATTCAAGTCCTGGATATAATTTTCTGTTTCGTTATCTAACATTGACAATGGGGTGTTAAAGTCTCCCACTATTATTGTGTGGGAGTCTAAGTCTCTTTTTAAGTCATTAAGAACTTGCTTTATGTATCTGGGTGCTCCTGTATTGGGTGCGTATATATTTAGGATCATTAGCTCTTCTTGTTGGATTGATCCTTTTACCATTATGTAATGTCCTTCTTTGTCTCTTTTGATCTTTGTTGGTTTGAAGTCTGTTTCATCAGAGACGAGAATTGCAACTCCTGCTTTTTTTTGCTCTCCATTTGCTTGGTAAATCTTCCTCCATCCCTTTCTTTTGAACCTATGTGTATCCTTGCAAGTGAGATGCATTTCCTGGATACAGCACACAGATGGGTTTTGGCTTTTTATCCAATTTACCAGTCTGTGTCTTTTGATTGGGGCCTTTAGCCCATTTACATTTAGGGTTAATATTGTTATGTGTGAATTGGATCCTGCCATTTTGATGCTAGCTGGCTGTTTTGCCCGTTAGTCGATGCAGTTTCTTCACTGTGTCGATGCTCTTTCCCATTTGGTATGTTTTTGGGGTAGCTGGTACTGGTCGTTCCTTTCTATGTTTAGTACCTTTTTCATGAGCTCTTGTAAAGCAGGCCTGGTGGTGATGAAATCTCTGAGTATGCTTGTTCCTAAAGGATTTTATTTTTCCTTCACTTATGAAGCTGAGTTTGGCTGGATATGAAATTCTGGGTTGAAACTTCTTTTCTTTAAGGATGTTGAATATTGGCCCCCACTCTCTTCTGGCTTGTAGGGTATCTGCTGTGAGTGTGATGGGCTTCCCTTTGTGGGTAACCCGACCTTTCTCTCTGGCTGCCCTTAGCATTTTCTCCTTCATTTCAACGCTGTTGATTCTGACGATTATGTGCCTTGGGGCTGCTCTTCTTGAGGAATATCTTTGTGGTGTTCTCTGTATTTCCTGGACTTGAATATTGGCCTGCCTTGCTAGGTTGGGGAAGTTTTCCTGGATAATATCCTGAAGAGTATTTTCCAGCTTGGATTCATTCTCTTTGTCACATTCAGGTACACCTATCAAACGTAGATCAGGTCTTTTCTCATAGTCCCATATTTCTTGGAGACTTTGTTCATTCCTTGTTACCCTTTTTTCTCTAATCTTGCCTTCTCGTTTTATTTCATTGAGCTGATCTTCGACTGCTGATATCCTTTCTTCGGCTTGGTCAATTCAGCTGTTGAAACATGTGCATGCTTCACAAAGTTCTCGTGTAGTGTTTTTCAGCTCCATCAACTCACTTATATTCCTCTCTAAGTTGTTTATTCTCATAGCATTTCGTCAAATCTTTTTTCAAGGTTCTTAGTTTCTCTGCATTCGGTTAGAACATGTTCTTTTAGCTCAGGAAAGTTTCTTATTACCCACCTTCTGAAGCCTGTTTCTGTCAATTCATCATACTCATTCTCCATCCAGCCTTGTTACCTTGCTGGCAAGGAGTTGTGATCCCTTGGAGGAGGAGAGGCGTTCTGGTTTTGCGTATTTTCAACATTTTTGTGCTGGTTTCTTCCCATCTTTGTGGATTTATCCACCTGTCATCTTTGTAGTTGTTGACTTTCAGATTGGGTCTCTGAGTGGACGTCCAGTTTGTTGACGATGAAGTTATTTCTTTCTGTTTCTTAGCTTTCCTTCTAACATTCAGGCCCCTCTGCTGTAGGACTGCTGAGGTCCACTCCAGGCCCTGCTTGCATGGGATCACCTGCAGCTGCTACAGAACAGTAAGGGTTGCTGCCAGTTTCTTCTTCTGCTATCTTTGTCCCAGAAGTATACCTGCCAGATGTCATAAAGATGCCCTCCTTTATGAGGTGACTCTTTGGATATACAGGGGTCAGGGAGCTGCTTGAGACAGTCTTTCCTTTATAGGAGCTCAAGTGCTGAGCTGTGAGCTCTGTTGTTCATTCAGAGCTGCTGGGCAGGTATGTTTAAGTCTGCTGCAGCACAACTCATAAGCCCCCCTTTTTTTTTCCCCAGGTGCTCTGTCCCGGGGATTTAAGGCTTCGTTTATGAGTTTCTGTTGTCCTGCTGCCTTTTTTCAGGGCTTCCGTGACCTGTCAGGAGGCAGCCTAGTCACTGTCTGCCTACAGAGGCTTTGCTGAGCAGCTGTGGGCTCCACCCAGCTGCCATGTGAACATCCCTGCAGTCTTGTTTATACGGATATAGTTAGAATTGCCTTGGCAATGGCGGCCTGCCTCTATTATGGCGGACTCTCTCTGTAATGGTGGGCTGCCTCAGCAATGGCAGACTACCTCCATAGTGGTGGACTGCCTCGGTAATGGCGGATGCCCCTCCCCCACAGAGTTGGACCATCCCGGTTTCAGCTGTGAAACTCTGTATCCAGAGTATTTCCGATTGCTGTTTTTTTGTAGGGGTGTGAGCAGCCGATCCTGATTAGCTGGCTCCCTGCCTCAGACCCCCTTTTATTTTTTTTCAGTTGAACGGGCGACTCTGACTCCCAGGTATTTCAGTCACCTGTTGAAAAGGTGCTGGAATCTGTGTGATGTCTCATGAGGCAACCCACTGCGCCAGCTGAAACAGCCATGCTGAGATTCGTGGTGCCTTTTTGCCCGGGAATCTCCTGGCCTGGCTTCCCGTTTCAGTCCCCATTTTTATCAGTTGAATGAGTGACTCTGTCTCCCAGGAGCTCCAATCGTCAGCTAAAATGGCACCCAGACCCGTGTATTTTGTGTGGAGACCCACCGCGCCGGCCAAAACAGCCGCACTGGCCAAAACAGCCACGCTGGCGACCCACGGGGCTTCTCCGCCTGGGATTCTCCTGGTCTGTGGGCAATAAAAATCCGTCTGGAAATGTGGTGTCCACTCACCCTCTGCGCTTTCGCTGGGAGCTGCAATCCTGAGCTGCTCCTAATCGGTCATCTTGGATCCGTCCTCAACTGGTTTCCTTTTTACTTCTGAATAATATTTTATTGTATGGATATGCTACATTTTGCTTGTCTATTCATCAGCTGAAAAATTAGGTTATTTCCACTTTTTGGCTATTATGAAAAATGCTACTATGAACATCTGTGAACAGGTTTTTGAGTGAACGTTTTTTTTCCATTTTTTAAAGTGTATATACCTAAGAGTAAAATTTCTGGGTCATATGATAAACTCTATGTCTAACTTTTTAAGGAATTAACAAACTGTTTACCACCATCTTACATTCCCACCAGCAACATATGAGGGTTCCAATTTCTCTACATCCTTGCCAATACTCATTATTTTCCTTTTTAAAAAAATTGTAGATATTGTAGTGGATATAACTGTACCTCACTGTGGTTTCTGATTTGCATTTCTCTAATAATTAATGATGTTGAGCATCTTTACATGTGTTTACTGGTCATTTTCTTTAAAGAAGTGTTTATTCAAAGCCTTTGCCAGTTTTTAAACTGAGTTGTCTTTTTCATTATTGAGTTCTAAGAGTTCTTTATATATTCTGTATGCTAGATCCCTATCAGACATATGATTTGTAAATTTTTTTCTCCCATTCTGAGGATTATCTTTTCATTTTCTTGATAGTGTCTTTTGCTATATGAAAAGCGCTACTTTTGTTTTCTGTTTTTGATGAAGCATAATTTGTCTTTTTTTTTTTTTGGTTAATTTCTTTGATGTCAAATTCAAGAAACTGTTGCCTAACCAAAAGCCATAAAATTTACACCTAAGTTTCCTTCTAAGAGTTTTATACTTTTAGCTATAAAATTATAAAATGGATCCTTGATCCCTTTTGAGCTGATTTTTGCATATGGTATGAGGTAGTAGTCTGAATTTATTCTCTTGCATGTGAATATCTAATTGTTCCAGCACCACTTGCCAAAAACGTGATTCTTCCTCCCATTTTATTCTTTCTACCATTTGAAATGTAAATTAGTACAGCCATTATGCAAAACAGTATAGAGGTTCCCAAACTATTAAAAATAGAATTACCATATGATCCAGCAATTCCACTACTGGGTATATATCCGAAGGAAATGATATCAGTATGTTGAAGAGATATCTGTGCTCCTATGTTCATTACAGTATTATTCACAATAGCCAAGATGTGAAATTAACAGATGAGTAGATAAAGAAGATGTGGTACATATACACAATATAATATGATCCAGCCTTAAAAATAAAGAAAATCCTGTCAATTGTGACAACATGGAAGAACCTGGAGGACATTATGTTAAGTGAAATAAGCCAGGTACTAGTGAAGCCATCTGGTCCTAAATTTTTCCTTATAGAAGAAGAATTTTTTTGCTTGTTTGTTGTTATTGTTGTTGTTTTTACTAAGTCACTCTCCATAGTTGTTATAGGGCTATTCAGATTTTCTATTTCTTCTTGATTCAGTTTTCATGAGTTGTTTCTCTAGGAATTCATCCATTTAATCTAAATTACCTGATTTGTTGCCATATAATTGAGTCTAGTATTCTCTTATCACCTTATTTATTTTGGTAAGGTGAGTAGTAATATTTCCCCTTTCATTCCTGATTTAGTAATTTGAGTGTCCTCTCTTTTTTCTTGGCCAGTCTAGTTAAAGGACTGTCAATTTTGTTGATCTATTTGAAGAACTAACTTTTGGCTTCATTGGTTTTCTCCAGTGTTCTAATGAGATCTTTATTTAATGTGCAAAATTTCTAATGTCTACTTTACTTAACTGCTGAAAATTACTGTTAACTGTGTAACCAAACACCATTATTGTAACTGTGAAGGGATAAAATATTACAGTTTAAAAAGCAGAAACCCTGCTCCATTCATTACCCTGAGTTCTTAGGCAAAATATTTAACTTTTCTGAGCTTCTGTTTCCTCATATATAAAATGGAAAGAGTGACATGGGTGTCTAGAGATAATGTGAGAATTAAATGACAAGATTTACAAAGTGCTTCATGATCCAGGACCAGGCATTCAGTTAGATACCCATAGAATGCTAAATATTTGCTGGATTGTTAATTTACATGATGCCTATATAAACTCCTAATATATAATATACAATGTTAGTGGTCACTCTTTCTTTCCCCACCTTTGCTCACTCTACTCTCATCTTAAAAGCTCAGTATATCATTTTTTAAAATTACATTTAAATTTTTGATTTTGAAAGCTTTTTCATAGATCTTTTATGTAGTATTTTTTAAGTATTATTACTCTCTGATATATGTGTCATTGTTCAAGAAGCATCCATTTTAAAATTATTGTTTTGTAGTTAAGTATGTCGACAATAAAAAAGTAACTAGTGGCCAGGTATGTAGTCTCATGCCTGCAATTCCAGCACTTTGGGAGGCCGAGAAGGGCAGATCACTGAGGTCAGGAGTTCAAGAATATCCTGGCTAACATGGTAAAACACCAGCCCTACTAAAATTAGCTGGGTGTTGTGGCACATGCCTATTGTAGTCCCAGCTATTCTGGAGGCTGAGAAAGGAGAATTGCTTGAATGCAGGAGGTGGAGGATTGCACCACTACACTCCAGCCTGGGTGACGGAGCTAGACTCCATCTCAAAAAAAAAACCAGTAAAAGCTAAAAATTACATTTTACAAGTTTATGGCTAGTCCACCTGTAATAACATTCTCTGATATTCCTTTACCTAGGATGTCCCCATTGAGATCATTTTTTAAATTTAAATATAAGGATTCTCTAGATTGTTATTAGAATGAGCAATTTGGTTTTGTTTTTGAGCCTGTCTTGTACCCGGTTGCACTAAATATATAACAGTTCTTTTTTGTGGAGATCTTAAAACCCTAAATTTGAACACATGTTCAATGATAATAAAGATGTAGCAGAAACAAAACAAAGCTCAGTATGGCCTGGATCTTCCATCGTGTCTCAGTGCTACTTACCAAACAGGTAACTATTCCAGGGCAGCAGGTATCATCAAAACCTGGGCCTATAGCATCACCTATCTTTTGTCGTTAGTTTTGATGATCAAGTTAGTTACAGCATGGGAAGACAAAATTGGCCCCTAAAGGAAATGAGTTTCTCAAGGACATCCCCAAGCCATCATTAGCTGTTCAGTAGATACGTGAAGAATAAATAAGAGCACTAGAGAGGACTGTACGCTAAGGGCTTGGTAATTAATGTCCTTGGCCTGGCCTACTCTCCTAGTAGCTAATAAGAGGGCATGCAGGTAGAGTAAGTCACCCAAAAGTTAGTTTAGACGTGTTCATTTAGATAGGTGGTCCTCAAACTAGAGAGTGAGATCTGTGTAACATAGCTTAAGAGGGCGTGCTCATGTATACGGGCTATTTGGAAAGGGGGAGAGTAAAAGGTGAGGCAAGATTATCCTGGAATACTAGGAGAATTAATGAGCCAGGAGCCCATATCTTTATGGCTATAAGACAAAGAGAAGATAGGGAAGGATTCTAAATGTGAAGAAATTTACTGCACAGCTTTCTCAGCTAAGACTTTGCTGACAATCGCAAATATTCCTTAATAATAAACAGTCTAGGGACGGATCCAAGATGGCCGATTAGGAGCAGCTCAGGATTGCAGTTCCCAGTGAAAGCACGGAGGATAAGTGGACGCTGGACTTCCAGACGGATTTTTATTGCCCATAGACCAGAGATTCCCAGGCGGAGGAGCCCCACGTGTCACCAGCGTGGCTGTTTCGGCCTGCGCTGCTGTTTTGGCTGGCGCCCGAGTGGCTGCTTCGGCCTGCGCAGCTATCTTGGCCGGTGCCCCGGCGTGGCAGTTCTCCGCGGGCGCCATTTTAGCAGGTGATTGGAGCTACAGGTAGACAGAGTCGCCCATTCAACTGATAGAAAAGGGGACTGAAACAGGGAGCCAGGCCAGAAGAGTCCCAGGCAAAAAAAGCACCACGAATCTCAGCGCAGCTGTTTCAGCCAGTGCAGATGCAACGGGTCGCTGCACGGGAAATCGCACAGATCCCAGCGTCTTTTCAACAGGCAACTGGAACACCTGGGAGACAGTCGACTGTTCACTCTCAGGCAGGGAGCCAGGCGATCAGGCTCAGCTGGTCCCAACCCCACAAACAAACAGCAATCTGAAGTGCTCTGGATTGAGAGTTTCACAGCAAGCACAGCTGAACCCCGGACGGTCCAGCTCTGTGGGGGAGGGGTGTCTGCCATTACCAAGGCAGTCCACCACTACGGAGGTAGTCCGCCATTGCTGAGGCAGCCTGCCATTGCCGAGGCAGCCCACCATTACAGAGAGAGTCCGCCATTATAGAGGCGGGCTGCCATTGCCGAAAAAGTTCTAACTATATCCGTATAAACAGGACTGCAGGGAAGTTCACATGGCAGCTGGGTGGAGCCCACAGCTGCTCAGCAAAGCCTCTGTAGGCAGACAGTGACTAGGCTGCCTCCTGACAGGGCAAGGCAGCCCTGAAAAAAGGCAGCAGGACAACAGAAACTCATAAACAAAGCCTTAAATCACCAGGACAGAGCACCTGGGGAAAAAAAAAGGAGGGGTTTATGAGTTGTGCTGCAGCAGACTTAAACATACCTGCCCAGCAGCTCTGAATGAACAACAGAGCTCACAGCTCAGCACTTGGGCTCCTATAAAGGAAAGACTGTCTCAAGCAGCTCCCTGACCCCCGTATATCCAAAGAGTCACCTCATAAAGGAGGGCATCTTTATGACATCTGGCAGGTATACTTCTGGGACAAAGATAGCAGAAGAAGAAACTGGCAGCAACCCTTACTGTTCTGTAGCAGCTGCAGGAGATCCCCAGGCAAGCACGGCCTGGAGTGGACCTCAGCAGTCCTACAGCAGAGGGGCCTGAATGTTAGAAGGAAAGCTAAGAAACAGAAAGAAATAACTTCATCATCAACAAACTGGACGTCCACTCAGAGACCCAATCTGAAAGTCAACAACTACAAAGATGACAGGTGGATAAATCCACAAAGATGGGAAGAAACCAGCACAAAAATGTTGAAAATACACAAAACCAGAACGCCTCTCCTCCTCCAAGGGATCACAACTCCTTGCCAGCAAGGTAACAAGGCTGGATGGAGAATGAGTATGATGAATTGACAGAAACAGGCTTCAGAAGGTGGGTAATAAGAAACTTTCCTAAGCTAAAATAACACATGCTAACCGAATGCAGAGAAACTAAGAACCTTGAAAAAAGATTTGATGAAATGCTAATGAGAATAAAAAACTTAAGAGAGGAATATAAGTGAACTGATGGAGCGAAAAACACAACACGATAACTTCGCGAAGCATGCACATGTTTCAACAGCCGAACTGACCAAGCCGAAGAAAGGATATCTGAGGTCGAAGATCAACTCAATGAAATAAAATGAGAAGGCAAATTAGAGAAAAAAGGATAACGAGGAATGAACAAAGTCTCCAAGAAATATGGGGCTATGAGAAAAGACCTGATCTATGTTTGATAGGTGTACCTGAATGTGACAAAGAGAATGAATCCAAGCTGGAAAATACTCTTCAGGATATTATCCAGGAAAACTTCCCCAACCTAGCAAGGCAGGCCAATATTCAAGTGCAGGAAATACAGAGAACACCACAAAGATATTCCTCAAGAAGAGCAACCCCAAGGCACTTAATCATCAGATTCACCAGGGTTGAAATGAAGGAGAAAATGCTAAGGGGAGCCAGAGAGAAAGGTCGGGTTACCCACAAAGGGAAGCCCATCACACTCAGAGCAGATATCTCAGCAGAATCCCTACAAGCCAGAAGAGAGTGGGGGCCAACATTCAACATCCTTAAAGAAAAGAACTTTCAACCCAGAATTTCATATCCAGCCAAACTAAGCTTCATAAGAGAAGGAAAAATAAAATCCTTTACAAACAAGCAAGTACTCAGAGATTTCATCACCACCAGGCCTGCTTTATAAGAGCTCCTGAAAGAGGCACTAAACATACGAAGAAACAACCAGTACCAGCCACTCCAAAAACATACCAAATAGGAAAGAGCATCAACATAATGAAGAAACTGCAGTGACTAATGGGCATAATAGCCAGCTAGCATCAAAATGGCAGGATCAAATTCACACATAACAATATTAACCCTAAATGTAAATGGGCTAAAGGCCCCAATCAAAAGACACAGACTGGCAAATTGGATAAAAAGCCAAAACCCATCTGTGTGCTGTATCCAGGAAATGCATCTCACATGCAAGGATATACATAGGCTCAAAAGAAAGGGATGGAGGAAGATTTACCAAGCAAATGGAGAGCAAAAAAAAGCAGGAGTTGCAATTCTCGTCTCTGATGAAACAGACTTCAAACCAACAAAGATCAAAAGAGACAAAGAAGGACATTACATAATGGTAAATGGATCAATGCAACAAGAAGAGCTAATGATCCTAAATATATACGCACCCGATACAGGAGCACCCAGATACATAAGCCAAGTTCTTAATGACTTAAAAAGAGACTTAGACTCCCACACAATAATAGTGGGAGACTTTAACACCCCATTGTCAATATTAGATAACGAAACAGAAAATTATATCCAGGACTTGAATTCAGACCTCGACCAAGCAAACCTAATAGAGATTTACAGAACTCTCCACCCCAAATCCACAGAATATACATTCTTCTCAGCACCACATCATACCTACTCTAAAATTGACCACATAATTGGAAGTAAATCACTCCTCAGCAAATGCAAAAGAACAGAATTCATAACAAACAGTCTCTTGGACCACAGTGCAATCAAGTTAGAACTCAGAATTCAGAAACTAACTCAGAACCACACAGTTTCATGGAAACTGAACAACTGGCTCTTGAATGTTGACTGGATAAACGATGAAATGAAGGCAGAAATAAAGACGTTCTTTGAAACTAATGAGAACGAAGACACACCATACCAGAATCTCTGGAACACATTTAAAGCAGTGTCTAGAGTAAAATATACAGCAATAAATGCCCACATCAGAAGAAAGGAAAGATCTAACATCGACACCCTATCATAAAATTGAAAGAGCTAGAGGAGCAAGATAAAAAAACTCAAAACCTAGTAGAAGACAAGAAATAACTAAGATCATAGCAGAAATGAAGGAGATAGAGACACAAAATATGCTTCAATAAATCGAGGAGCTGGTTTTTCAAAAAGATCAATAAAATAGACCACTAGCCAGATTAATAAAAAGAAAGGAGAGAAGAATCAAATAGATGCAATAAAAAACGATAAAGAGGGTATCACCACAGATTCCACAGAAATAGAAACCATCATTAGAGATTATTACAAAAAACTCTATGCACATAAACTAGTAAACCTGGAAGAAATGGATAAATTCCTGGACACTTGCATCCTCCCAAGCCTAAACCAGGAAGAAGTCAAAATCCTGAATAGATCAATAACAAGGGCTGTAGGTGAGGCAGCAATTAAAAGCCTACCACCTAAAAAAAGCCCAGGTCCAGTTGGGTTCACAGCCTAATTCTACCAGACATACAAAGAGGAGCTGGTACCGTTCCTTCTGAAACTATTCCAAACAATCCAAAAAGAGGGACTCCTTCCCGAATTATTTTATGAGACCAACATCATCCTGATACCAAAACCTGGCAGAGACTCAGCAAGAAAAGAAATCTTCAGGCCAATATCCATGATGAACATAGATGCAAAAATCTTCGATAAAATACTGGCAAACCAATTACAACAGCACATCAAAAAGCTTAACCACCACGATCAAGTAGGCTTCATCCCAGGGATGCATGGTGGGTTCAACATACGCAAGTCTATAAACGTAATTCACCACATAAACAGAACCAAAGGCAAAAATCACATGATTATCTCAATTGATGCAGAGAAGGCCTTTGACAAAATTCAGCAGCCCTTTATGCTAAAAACCCTCAACAAACTAGGTATTGATGGAACGTATCTCAAAATAATAAAAGCTATTTACGACAAACCAACAGCCAATATCATACTGAATGGGCAAAAACTGGAAGCATTCCCTTTGAAATCTGGCACTAGACAAGTTTGCCCTCTCTCACCACTCCTATTCAACGTAGTGTTGGAAGTTCTAGCCAGAGCAATCAGGCAAGAAATAGAAATAAAGGGTATTCAAATAGGAAAGAGGAAGTCAAATTGTCTCTATTTGCAGACGACATGATTGTATATTTACAAGACCCCATTGTCTCAGCCCAAAATCTCCTGAAACTGATAAGCAACTTCAGCAAAGTCTCAGGATACAAAATCAATGTGCAAAAATCACAAGCATTCCTATATACCAATAACAGACTTAAAGAGAGCCAATTCAAGAATGAACTGCCATTCACAATTGCTACAAAGAGAATAAAATATCTGGGAATACAACTAACAAGGAATGTAAAGGACCTCTTCAAGGAGAACTACAAAATACTGCTCAACGAAATAAGAGAGGACACAAATAGATGGAGATACATTCCATGTTCATAGTTAGGAAGAATCAATATCGTGAAAATGGCCATACTGCCCAAAGTAATTTACAGATTCAACGCCATCCCCATCAAGCTACCAATGACCTTCTTCCCAGAACTGGAAAAAACCACCTTAAACTTCATATGGAACCAAAAGAGAGCCTGCAAAGCCAAGTCAATTCTAAGCAAAAAGAACAAAGCGGGAGGCATCACACTACCAGACTTCAAACTATACTAAAAGGCTACAGTAATCAAAACAGCGTGGTACTGGTACCCAAACAGAGATATAGACCAACGGAACAGAACAGAGTCCTTGAAGGCAACACCACACATCTACAACCATCTGCTCTTTGACAAACCTGACAAAAACAAGCAATGGAGAAAGGAGTCCCTGTTTAATAAATAATGTTGGGAAAACTGGCTAGCCATGTGCAGAAAGCAGAAACTGGACCCTTTTCTGACACCTTACACTAAAATTAACTCCAGATGGATTAAAGACTTAAACATAAGACCTAACACCATAAAAACCCTAGAAGAAAACCTAGGCAAAACCATTCTGGATATAGGTGTAGGCAAGGACTTCATGACCAAAACACCAAAAGCATTGGCAACAAAAGCCAAAATAGACAAATGGGACCTAATCAAACTCCACAGCTTCTGCACAGCAAAAGAAACAGTTATTAGAGTGAATCGACAACCAACAGAATAGGAAAAAATTTTTGCAATCTACCCATCTGACAAAGGGATAATATCCAGAATCTACAAAGAACTAAAACAGATTTACAAGAAAAAAACAAAAAAGCCCATTCAAAAGTGGGCGAAGGAAATGAATAGACACTTTACAAAAGAAGACATACATGAGGCCAACAAACATGAAAAAATGCTCATCATCACTGGTCATTAGAGAAATGCAAATCAAAACTACATTGAGATACCATCTCACACCTGTTAGAATGGTGATCATTAAAAAATCTGGAAACAACAGATGCTGGAGACGATGCGGAGAAGTAGGAACACTTTTACGCTGTTGGTGGGAGTGTAAACTCATTCACCCGTTGTGGAAGACAGTGTGGCAATTCCTCAAGGAGCTAGAAATAGAAATTCCATTTGACCCAGCAATCCCATTACTGGGTATATATCCAAAGGATTATAAATCGTTCTACTATAAGGACACATTCACACGAATGCTCATTGTGGCACTGTTTACAATAGCAAAGACCTGGAACCAACCCAAATGCCCATTGATGATAGACCGGACAGGGAAAATGTGGCACATATACATCATGGAATAGTAGGCAGCCATAAGAAACGATGAGTTCGTGTCCTTTGTAGGGACATGGATGAACATGGAAACCATCATTCTCAGCAAACTGACACAAGAACAGAAAATCAAACACTGCATGTTCTCACTCATAGGTGAGTATTGAACAATGAGAACACATGGACACAGGGAGGGGAGCATCACACAGTGGAGTTTGTCAGGAGGAAATAGGGGAGGGACAGTGGGGGATGGGGAGTTGGGGAGAGATAGCATGGGGAGAAATGCCAGATATAGGTGATGGGGAGGAAGGCACCAAATCACTCTGCCATGTGTGTACCTATGCAACAATCTTGCGTGTTCTTCACATGTACCCCAAAACCTAAAATGCAATAAAAAAATTTTTTTAATCTGATTAAAAATAATAATAATAATAATAATAATAAACTGTCTAGAAAGTAGCAGAAAGGCAAGCACTCTGTTCTTCAGAACAGTATGACAGACTATGAGAAAAAGAATAGGGGTGGGAGGAGGAACATAGAAAATGGAACAGAGAAGGGCTTTATTTCTAACACACAGATTAAAGAGGACTGATCTGAAATCAAAGTAACAGGAAAAACTCTAAAACCCTAACACTTACTGTCTGTATTCCAGTCAAGAAAATCTGACACCGAAAACAAAACAAAATAATCATAACCCTGATTTCTTTCATCACGGATCTCATCTAGTATGTTGGAAAGGGCCAAAGTAGACACTAACAAGCACACGAGGACAAGTCCAATTCTGAGCCAAAGCCTGAGAGGACACTCACGCTAAAATCTCGACAAAACCATCACCAACAAAAATTGGCAGCAAATAACTCCACTTGTATCCCCAGTTCCTAACTATGGATCTTGAATGCTAATCAGTTCAGAAAAGACAAATTACTTCTGTCAGTTCTTAGAATATAGTTTTGAGGAAAAAAATAAAGTTACAGTAATAAACAGCTGGAAGGAGGAAATCCAGCATAAAAACAATAGCAGAAAATGTTTTTACATACACACACACACACACACACACACACACACACACACACACACACAAATAATAATCAGCCTATTTTATATACCAAAATGCTTTAACAATTTTATCTGTGAAAAACTTAAAAGATAAAGTGCAACACTTTTCAAGGGACAGGTACCAACACTGCCTTTAACCTTGTGTTCTGTTAAGTTCATGAATTACATATCACCCTGGCAAAACTTCCCTAACCTATAAGATTATGATGGAAACATTAAAATTCTCCTGATCATATCATCATCTTATAAAAAAGACTTCTTTCAGCTTACAGTTTTCAGCTTCAGCTTCTATCATGGGGTTTGTGTTTTCATACAGGAGAACACTGATGAAGGTGTGAGCACGAATTTGAGGAAAATTTAACTGTGATTATGTTTTTAAAAACTTCCTATCTACTTCAGATCAACTTTATGACTGGGATTAGGCTTTTACCTCCTCTCTAAGAACTTCAAACAAGTATGGCAAAAACAGCAGGTAAATAAGCAGTGGCTTTAATGGAGTCTTAAGTGTGGTTACAGGTTCATGAACTAAAATAGGTGAATAAAAAAAGTAAAATGAAAACATTATCCAAAATTCAGTTTGGCAGTTTCTTAAAAAGATAAACATGACATTGTTGTATAACTCAGCAATTCCACTCATATATTTCTACTCTTTGAAAAGAAAATATATGTCCACATGAAGATTTCTATATGAGTATTCATAACAGCATTATTCATAATAGTCAAAAAGTGGAAACAATCCAAATGTCCATCAACAGATGAATCTGACGAATAGATAAGCAAAACATGTATAATCATACAACTGAATACTATTTGGCAAGAAAAAGGAAATAAAGTACATGCTATAACATGGATGATCTTCAAAAACTTTATGCTAGGTGAAAGAAGCCAGATGCAAAACATCATGTATTGTATAATTCCATTTATATAAACTGTTGAAAAAGGGAAAACCTACAGAAACAGAATATAGATTTATAATGTTTTCCTGCAGCTGGAGGTGGGAGTGTGAATGGGTACAAGGGATCTTTTTAGAATTATGGAACTATTCTAAAATTGGACCATGGTGATGGTTGCACAACTCTATCAATAACACTTAACTGTACACTTAATGTGTTAATTTTATGATATGTCCATCATACCTTGATAGAACTGTTTTTAAAATCCCACAAGGTGCATGCTATAATATTCACAAATCTTTTGATATACGCATACATCCATGTAACTGCTACTCAGGTTGAGATAGAAAACAAAGTTCTCTTGCACTCCTTCCTAATCATTGCTCACCACCCTTCTCCACAAGAGTAGTGAATACTACTTTGTTCACTATCATCTTGATTGCTTTTTCTAATCTATACTTTTTTTTATAATATACTAAAATTTCAATATAAAGGAAATCAATATAGTTATGTATCCTTTTATGTCTGGTTTCTTTCATTCAACGTAATATCTGTGAGACTCATCGAAGCTGATGCTGATTATTAGTGGTTTATTCTTTTTTTATTGCTGTGGAGTATTCCACTGGATGAATATACCACAGTTTGTTTATAGATTCTCCTGTTAAAGGACATTTAGGTTGTTTGTACTTTGAAGCTATTGTGAATAATGCTGCTATGAACATTATTTTAGATGTTCATTGGTGGACATATTAACTCATTTTTCTTAGGTGCACAGCCAGGAACAGAAATGCTGACTCAAAAGGGAAGCAAACATTTAGCTTAGGTAGAAACTGCCATAACATTTTCCAAAGTGGTTAAACAAATTTAAACTCCTACTAACAATGTCTAAAATTTCCAGCTGTTTCACTTCCTCAATAGCAGCTGGTATTGTCAATCTTTTCAATTTTAGTCATTCTGCCAGGTGTATAGGGGTATCCTGGTATGGTTTTAATTTGCATGTTCGTGATTTAAAACAAGATTGGGCACATTTTCATACATTTATTGACGCTTTGGATATCTTCTTTGGTGAAATACCTGTTCAAGATTTTTATCCATTTTTAAATAGATTGTCTGGCTTTTTCTTATTGCTTTATGGAAAGCAATAAAAATTGCTTTATTCTGAATACAAATCGTTTACCAAATATGTGAATTAAAACTATTGGTCCCCAATCTGTGGTTTGCCTTTTCTCTCTCTTAATGGTGTTTTTTATACTTAATGGTGTCCATAATTTCAATGGAGTATAATTTATCAATATTTTCTTTTCTAGTTATGCTTTTTATGTTCTATATAAAAATTCTTATCTATCCCCAAATCATGAAGCTATTACATGTATTCTAGAAGCTTTATTTTTTTTTTTATTTTAGAAAAAGAGAGAAAAGGAGAGAGAAAGAAACAGCAAAAGAAAGAAAAAAAAAGAATGAAAGAGAGAAAGAAAGAGGAGATTTTAGAAAAAGAGAGAAAAGGAGAAAGAAACAGCAAAAGAAAGAAAAAAAGAATGTAAGAGAGAAAGAAAGGGGAAGAGATTTTAGACAAAGAGAGAAAAGGAGAGAGAAATAAACAGCCAAAGAATGAAAGAGAGAAAGAAAGAGGAAGAGAAAGAGGGAGAGAGTATGGGATTCTTGTTTTATTGCTCAGGCTAGAATACAGTCTAAAAATGGGTATTAAAAACCTCTTTTATGCCAATAATTGTGCTAAACAATGGAGACAGGAAGGAATAGGGATGAAAATAACAAATAAGCAGCCAACCAATATTTTATTTAAACCTGTGAAATGCTATGCAATTGCTGGGGAGTGATTTACTTCCAATTATGTGGTCACTTTTAAAATAGGTATAATGTGATACTGAGAAA
>PVKP010039949.1:0-19802 GCA_004027715.1 Plecturocebus donacophilus
GCTCCCTGATTCAGTCCCCTTTTTAATCTGCCTTCCTGTAGCTCCACTCGCCAGTTAAAAGGGCACAGAGACCAGTGGATTTTGTGCGGAGAACCACCGCGCCGGGGTGCCGGCAAAGCAGCCGCGCCGGCCCAAACAGCCGCACTGGCGACCCGTGGGGCTACTCCGCCTGGGGATCTCCTGGTCTGGGGGTAATAAAAATCCGTCTGGAAATGCGGCGTCCACTCACCCTCTGCACTTTCACTGGGAGCTGCAATCCTGAGCTGCTCCTATGTGGCCATCTTGGATCCTCTCAAGACATTCTTAAATGTAGGCAAAATGCTCACGCTGAGGTGGTCTTGAAAATGAGTAATACTGAGGATAAAAATGCAGCTACCAATGTGGGAGAATCTAGTGTCCTCAAGGGGCTATTTCTGTTTTAATTCCAGCAAGAAGACGTTTTCATTTACTCAGCAAGCATGCTAAGTGAACAAAGCAGACGGAAGCCCCTCCAGCACTCACAGTGGAGAGACGTGAAGGGAACCATGAGAGAAGCTGGTGAGCATGTTGCGGTGCTGTTGGTCTGAGCACTTGAAGGGGCTACACGTTTGCTCTGAGTTCTGTGGGCTCACCTTTTGATGAGAGCCGGGAACCAGTCAGATTAGTGGAAACGATCAGATTAGATGGAGGCAAATGTGGAGTCCAATCCCTGCTGACCTGTGGGTAGTGCGAATAGCGTGACTCTGAAGCCTGGTCAATGAGCCCCTCATGTCTCTGAGCAAGGAGGTGGCCGAGGGATTCTGACTGGAGATGCTCTGTGGGACGTGTCAGAAGCACTTGGGGAGAAGGCTGTGTCTTGTCCAGGAAATGAAAGCTTTACAAGGAACACGTGGAGCTCTGCGAGGCCTCTTCTACATTTGACATTGGCAGGATCAGAACAGAGAAGGACTGTGCTTCAGACCAGGGAGAGTCCCAGCTCGGCCATTTAACTCTGGGACTCCAGGCAAGGCTTTTCTCGGCATCTCCTTTCCTCATCGGGAATAGGGAGGTTACAATGCTACTTCCTTGAAAGGTTTGTTGTACACATTAGATAAAAATATTAGGCACAACAGCTGGCACCATTTTGGGGTACACAGGAACAACTATGTAAATGTTGGTTGTATTATTTTTTAGACTTTAAGTTCTGGGATACGTGGCCGGAATGTGCAGGTTTATTACATAGGTATGCATGTGCCATGGTGGATCGCTGCACCCATCCACCTGCCATCTGTCAGGTCTTCATTCTAATGCTGTCCCTACCCCATCCCTCCACTCCCCACAGGCCCCGGTGTGTGATGTTTCCCTCCCTGTGTCCGTGTGTTCTCATTGTTCAACTCCCACTTACGAGTGAGAAAACACAGTGTTTGGTTTTCTGTTCCTGTGTTAGTTTGCTGAGGATGATGGCTTCCACTTTATCCACGTCCCTGCAAAGGACATGATCTCATTCCTTTTTGAGGCTGCATAGTATTCCACGGTGTATATGTACCACATTTTCTTTATCCAGTCTCTCATTGATTCGGGTTGGTTCCACGACTTTGCTATTGTAAATAGTGCTGCAGTAAACATATGTGTACATGTGCTTTTATAGTTGAATGATTTATATTCCTTTGGGTATATACCCAGTAATGGGATTGCTGAGTCAAATGGTATTTCTGGTTCTAGATCCTTGAGGAATTGCCACACTGTGTTCCACAATGGTTGAAGTAATTTACACTCCCACCAACAGTGTAAGTGTTGCTGTTTCTACACAGCCTCACCAGCATCTGCTGTTTCTTGACTCTTTAATAATCGTCATTCTGACTAGTGTGAGATGGTGGTTTTGCGGTTCTGATTTGCATTTCTCTAATGATCAGTTATGTTGACCTTTTTTTCACATTTGTTGGCTACATAAATATCTTATTTTGTGAAGTGTCTGTTCATACCCTTTGCCCACTTTTTGATGGTGTTGTTTGCTGTTTTCTTGGAAATTTGTTTAAATTCCTTATAAATTCTGGATATTAGACCTTTGTCAGATGGGTAGATTGCAAAAATTTTCTTTCTTTCTGTAGGTTGTCTACTCACTCTGATGATAGTTTCTTTTGCTGTGCAGAAGCTCTTTAATTTAGCTAGATCCTTTTTCTCAGTTTTGGCTTTTGCTGCAATTGTTTTAGACTTTTTGTCATGAAGTCTTTGCCTGTGCCTATGTCCTGAATGGTACTGCCCAGGTTTTCTTCTAGGGTTTTTATGGTTTGGGGTTTTGCATTTAAGTCTTTTGTCAATCTTGAGTTAATTTTTGTATAAGCTGTGAGGGAGGGATCCAGTCTCAGTTTTCTACATACAGCTAGCGAGTTTTCCCAGTATCATTTATTGAATAGGAGATCCTGTCCCCATTGCTTGTTTTTGTCACGTTTGTCAAAGATCACACGGTTTTAGATGTGTAGTGTTATTTCTGAGGTCTCTGTTCCATTCCATTGCTCTATACGTCTGTTTTGGTACCAGTACCATGATGTTTTATTTACTGCAGCGTTGTAGTATAATTTGAAGTCAGGTAGTGCAATGCCTCCAGCTTTCTTCTTTTTGCTTAGGATTGTCTTGGCTATATGGAGTCTTCTTTGATTTCATATGAAATTTATAATAGTTTTTTCTAATTCTGTGAAGAATGTCAATGGTAGTTTGATGGGAATAGCATTGAATCTATAAACTACTTTGGGCAGTATGGCCATTTTCATAATATTGATTCTTCTATCCATGAGGATAAAATATTTTCCATTTGTTTGTGTCCTGTTCTCCTTGAAGTTCTTCACATTCCTTGCTAGCTGTATTCCTAGGTACTGTATTCTCTTTGTAGTGATTGTGAATAAGAGTTCATTCATGATTTTACCCTCTGCTAGTCTACTGTTGGTGTAAAGGAATACTTGAAATTTTTGCACATTGGTTTTGTATCCTGAGACTTTGCTGGAGTTGCTTATAAGCTTATGGAGTTTTTGGGCTGAGACGATGGGGTTTTCTAAATAGAGAATCAAGTTATCTGCAAACAGAGACAATTTGACTTCCTCTCTTCCTATCTGAATACACTTTATTTCTTTCTCTTGCCTGGTAGCCCTGGCCAGAACTTCCAATACTACGTTGAATAGGAGTGGTAATAGAGGGCTTCCTTATCTTGCACCAGTTTTCAAAGGGATGTTTCCAGTTTTGCCCACTCAATATGATATTGGCTGTGAATTTGTCATAAATAGCTCTCATTATTTTGAGATATATTCCATCAATACCTAGTTTATTGAGAGTTTTTAACATGAAGGCTCACATGTATCACCTATGGTTACTTTTTCACTCCAACAGCAGAAGGGAGGAGCTGATGGAGACTGTATGCCCCATGCATTCTAAAACGTTTACTATCTGACCCTTTGCAAGGAATTTTACCAAAGGCCTTTTCTGCATCTATTGAGATAATCATGTGGTTTTTTCCTTTGGTTCTGTTTATGTGATGGATTACATTTGTTGATTTACATACATTGAAACAGACTTGCATCCCGGGGATGAAGCTGACTTGATCGTGGTGGATAAGTTTCTTGATGTGCTGCTGGATTTGGTTTACCAGTATTTTATTAAGAATTTTTGCATTGATGTTCATCAGTTTTACTGGCCTTAAGTTTTCTTTTTTTGTTGTATCTCTGCCTGGTTTTGGTATCAGGATGATGCTGGCTTCATAAAATGAGTTAGGGAGGAGTCCCTCCTTTTCAATTGTTTGGAATAGTTTCAGAAGGAATGGTATCAACTCCTCTTTGTACCTCTGATACAATTCAGCTGTAGATCCATCTGGTCCTGACCTTTTTTTGTTGATAGTCTATTAATTACTGCTCCAATTTCAGAACATGTTATTGATCTATTCAGGGATTCAACTTTTTCCTGGTTTAGTGTTGGGAGAGTGTATGCATCCAGGAATTTATCCATTTTTTTCTAGATGTTCTAGTTTATTTGCTTAGAGGTGTTTATAGTAGCTAGTTTTCTACCTATTTTGTTAATTTTTTCAAAAAATAAAACAGCTCCTGGATTATTTTTTTCCTTTTTTCAGGGTTTTTTGTGTTTCTGTCTCCTTCAATTCTGCTCTCATTTTAGTTATTTCTTGTCTTTGGTTAGCTTTTGGATTAGTTTGCTCTTGCCTCTCTAGTTGTTTTAATTGTGATGTTAGGGTGTCAATTTGAGATCTTTCTAGCTTTCTGATGTGGGCCTTTAGTACTATAAATTTCCCTCTTAATGCCGCTTTAGCTCTACCCCAGAGATTCTGGTACATTGTCTCTGTGTTCTAATTGGTTTCAAAGAACTTCTTGATTTCTGCTTTAATTTCATTATTTTTCCAGGAGTCATTCGGGAGCAGGTTGCTCATTTTTCATGAAATTGTGTGGTTTTGAGTGAGTTTCTTAATCCTGAGTTCTAATGTGATTGCAATGTGGTCTGACAGACTGTTTGTTATGATTTCCATTCTTTTGCATTTGCTCAAGAGTGTTTTACTTCCAATTATGTGGTTGATTTTAGAATAAGTGCCATGTGTCACTGAGAAGAATGTATATTCTATTGATTTGGGGTGGAGAGTTCTATAGGTGTCTATTAGGTTCACTTGATCCAGAGCTGAGTTCAAGTCCTAAATATCCTTGCTAATTTTCTGTCTCATTGATCTGCCTAATATTGACAGTGAGGTATTAAAGTTTCCCACTATTATTGTGTGGGAGTCTAAGTCTCTTTGTAGGTCTCAAAGAACTTGTTTTATGAATCTGGGTGCTCCTGTATTGGGTGCATATATATTTAAAATAGCTCTTCTTGTTGCATTGATCCCTTTGCCATTATGTAATGATCGTCTTTGTCTTTTTTGATCTTTGTTGATTTAATGTCTGTTTTGTCAGAGACTAGGGTTGCACCCTTTCTTTCTTTCTTTTTCTTTCCATTTGCTTGGTAAATTTTCCTCGATCCCTTTATTTTGAGCCTAGGAGTGTCTTTGCATGTGAGATGGGTCTCCTGAATACAGCACACCAATGAGTCTTGACTCCTTATCCAATTTTCTAGTCTGTATCTTCTAATTGGGGCATTTAGCCTATTTACATTTAAGGTTAATATTGTTATATATGAATTTGATTCTATCATTATGATGCTATCTGGTTATTTTGCATACTCATTGATGCAGTTTCTTCATAGTGTCATTGGTCTTTATATTTTGGTGTGTTTTTGCAGTGGCCATCCATATTTAGTGCTTCTGTCGGAGCTCTTGCAAGGCAGGCCTGGTGGTAACAAAATCCCTCAGCATTTGCTTGTCTGGAAAGGATTTTATTTCTGCTTTTCTTATGAAACTTAGTTTGGCTGGATATGAAATTCTGGGTTGAAAATTCTTTTCTTTAAGAATGTCGAATATTTGCCCCCAATCTCTTCTGGCTTATAGAGTTTCTGCTGAGAGGTCTGCTGTTAGTCTGATGGGCTTCCCTTTGAAGGTGACCTGGCTTTTCTCTCTGGCTGGCCCCAACATTTTTTTCTTCATTTCAGCTTTGGAGAATCTGATGAGTATGTGTCTTGGGGTTGACCTTTTTATGGAATATCTTAGTACTGTTCTCTGTATTTCCTGAATTTGCATGTTAGCCTGTCTTGCTAGGTTGGGAAAGTTCTCCTGGATAATATCCTGAAGTGTGTTTTCCAGCTCGTTTCCATTCTCCCTGTCTCCTTCTGGTACTCCAGTCAATCATAGTTCAGTCTTTTTATGAAGTCCCATATTTCTACAAGGCTTTGTTCATTCTTTTTCATTCTTTTTTCTCCAATCTTGTCTGCATGCCTTATTTCAGCAAGGCAGTCTTCAAACTCTGATATCCTTTTTGCTGCTTGGTCGATTCAGCTACTGATACTTGTGTATGCTTCATGAAGTTCTTGTGCTGTTTTTCAGCTCTATCAGTTCATTTATGTTCCTCTCTAAACTGGTTATTCTAGTTAGCAGCTCCTCTAACCTTTTATCAAGTCTCTTAGCTTCTTTGTATGGGTTAGAATACGCTCCTTTACCTCAGTGGCATTTCTTTATTTCCTGTCTTCTGAAGCCTACTTCTGTCAATTTGTCCATCTCATCCTCCATCCAGTTTTGCACCCTTGCTGGAGAGGCACTGCAGTCATTTGGAGGAGAACAGGCACACTGGCCTTTGGGGTTTTTTGTTGTTGTTGTTGTTGATTCTTTCTAGTCTTCATGAGTTTGTCTATTTTCAATATTTGAGGCTGCTGACCCTTGGATGGGGCTTTTGTGGGACATTTTTTTTGTTGTCTATGCTGTTGTTGCTTTCCATTTGTTTTTCTTTCAATGGTCAGGTCCCTCTTCTGTAGGGCTGCTGCAGTTTGCTGGGGGTTCACTTCAGGCCCTTTTCATCTGGTTTGCTCCTGTACCTGAGATGTCTCTGAAGGAGGCTGGAGAACAGCAAAGATGGGTGCTTGCTCCTTCTTCTGAGATCTCTGACCTCGACGGGGACCAACCCAATGCAGTAGGATTGCTTCTATATAGGGGGTCTGCCAACCCCAGGTGGGTGGTACGGTGAATAGGAGCTGTTTAATGAAGCACTTTGCTTGTCCCTTGGTGGAGGGGGTGTGTTTCACTGGGGGAAATCCACTCATCTGAGAGTCCCAGATTCCTCAGAACTACAGGAAGAAAAGCTAAGTCTACTGGTCTGCAGAGACTGTGGCCACACCTCCCCTAGGGGCTTAGGCCTCTGGAGATCTGGGTTCTGTCCCTGAGCCTCTGGGACAGAGCCCAGGAGCTTGTTGGAGCTCCCAGAGGGAAGCCCCACCCAGTGAGGAGGGATATGTCGGGGTCAGACCTGAAGAGGTACTCTGGCCACAGTCTGCCATGGCCAGTGTGTCGGGCTGTGGGGGACACCTCTTGCAGACCAAGCCATCCAGCATGGGAAAAGCGTGGCCTGGAGCTATAGAAATGGATGTCACCCTTCCCTCACCCAGGGAGCTTAGCATGTTGAGCAGTTATGAGTCCCAGTGCTGGCTGCTGCCCCTCCCACAAAGAGCTCAAACAGCTTAGGCAGTAGGCAACCGCGGCTGTGGTGCTGGTCACCTCTCCGGCTGCGAGCTCAGCAGGCTTCGGTAGATTCCAACTGAGAGTCTGTTGAGAATTTGCAAGGCTCCTGGGTTGGGACCCTAGGCCCCGGTGGCATGGGTTTGCAAGTGGGATCTTCCGGTCCATGGGTTGCATAGTTCCATGGAAAAAGTACCTTTTCCCTAGCTAGGTAGCATGCCCACTCGCTGCCTCCCTTGGCTGGGAGGTGGGGCCTTTCCTGCCCCGCGAGGCTCTCAGGCGCTCCATGCACCACACTGCTCTTCCTTCCTCTCTGTGGATCACGTCAGCTGTCTAGTCAGCTCTGACGAGAAGACCTGGATACCTTGGTTGCTGATGGAGGATTCACATGCTAATCATGGCTCTTTATGATAGGAGCCTCTGATAGTTGTCGTTTCTAGTTGGCCATTTTAGTCCTGCTCCCACCTTACTCAGATTCTAAGTACCTATATATACATGGGTCTGTTTGGGGACCTAATTCTGTCCCCTAGTCTGTTTGTTCTTGAACAAATATCATGCTGTTTTGATGACTTTAACTTTATACTGTGTTCTGATATTTATGGAGTCCTAATTGCCTCATTAAAAAATTCTGGGGGGATCGGGTGCCTGTGATCTTTGGAAGACTGAGGAAGGAAGATAGAGGATAGGGGAAGATAGAGTCTGAGCCCAGGAAGCCTACCTGGTCATTATGGTGAGAACTCAACTCGACAAAAAAAATTTCAAATTAGCTGAACGTAGTGGCATATGCTTGTGGTCCCAGCTACTCAGGAGGATCATTTGAGCCCAGGAGGTCTAGGCTATAGTGGGCCACGTTCACACAACTGTTCTCCAGCCTGAACAATAGAGCAAGACTGTCTATAAAGGGGGGAAAATTCATATTTTAAATTTATGTATTCCTCCAGATTAGCTTACATTTTTTAAAGAAACAACACATTTTGTTTTAAATTTTGCATTAAAATGGATATATTCTCTCATATATTTTATATATTTACATGCTTTCCCAAGCAGATAAGTGGTGTCTTCATTTATTCAGATACTATTTTGCCTTACTAGTTTTGTCACCTTCCTCATATAGATCTTGCACATTTCTTGTTAAATTTGTTAACTACTATTCAAGACCTTAGAACCTGTAATAATATTAAACTATATTATACATTTACATGTTGTCTTAGTCTGTGTTGTGCTGCTATCACAGAAAATCACAGACTGGCAAATTTATAAAGAGCAGAAATGTGTTTTTTTCAAGTTTAGGAGGCTGGAAAGTCCAAGATCAAGGCACCAACAGGTTTAGTTGTCTGGTGAGGGCTACTCTTTGTCTCCAAGATGGCACCTTATTATTGTCACCCCTCCAGAGGATAGGAAAACTGTGTCTTCACATGGCAGAAAACAGAAAGGCAAGCAGCACAAACTCCCTCCATGAAGCCCTTTTATAAGGGGCCTAATTTCATTCAGGAAAGCAAGAGCCCTCACGACCTAATCACCTCTTAAAGACCCCACCTCTTAATATCTTCACATTGGCCATCAAGCATCAATACCTGAATTTTGGAGGGGACGCAGTCAAACCACAGCATAATGTATAAGAACTAAGTATGACTTGAAGATGACATAAGATTTGTCTTTTAAGACCGTGTTTGCTTTGTTCCTTTTTGCTAATGGCTGCTTGAATACCTTTGGTCATTAGTTTACTCATGTGTTTACCTCTTCTTGAATCAATTTCGATAACTTTTTTTTTCCTAGAAAAATCACCTATTTCCTCTGGACTTTCCACCTTTCTGCCCCCAAACTTATAATTGCTTTCACTTCATCCATGTCTGTGCACAGTCTCTCAGCTCATTCTTAGTGTTTATGGTTTCTCTACTTTTCTTGGTGAGACTTCTTAAAGACTTGTCTTCTAAAAGACCAGTTTCTGGTTTTATTCAGCAATTCTATTTTTCTTGCTGTTAATTAATTTCCTAATTATTTACATCTGTCACATTTTCCTTCTATTTTAAATTGATTTATATTTTTCTTCTAGTTTGCTGAGTTTAGAGACTCAGTTTATTTTCAATTTTTTTTAAATTCAGGGAGATATCAATTTTACCTACTTTACCTGGCCCATTTTTAAATGTTGCAAATTAATGCTCTTTTACTTCACAAGAAGGATTTATTGTATCTTTTTTTTTCAATTTTTATTCTGAAGGCTTTTCAGCATTTTGTTTTTTATCACTGAGTTTAAGAAAAGAGGCACAACCGTTCTTAATGCTTATAAAGTAGTTCTGAAAGCATTCCAGTCTTTAGAAATATAGTTGATGTCACGATTTAAGATGAAATTACTGGATGCTTGGGGGAAAATCAAGACAACTCCTAGAAGTGATACACTTCAAACAACTGAAGGAAGATAGCTGAATACATGTGTTCAAAAACTTGAAAGATAGCAACCGTTGTAATGTGTTTTAATGCCTACTCTTCCCTCTCATAGGTAATTTAGTAAAAGCTAAAACACAAAATTACTCTTTGAGAAGTTCCAATTCCTGATCTTTTAAGAAAATTGAAAAACATCTTGCCTTGGAAATTCTCAGCTACAATTTCCCATGTACAACACTTTTCTCAGCCGAGGCTCCACCAGAAAGTAGACAGTGGCCCCTTGCAACCATCCTTTCTCCCTTAGGATTTAACAACATTTATTAAACACAGCTTGTGCTCAGCTTGATTCTTAGCTAGAGAATGATACTAAGAAATGTACAGCTATAGCCTGCAGAACTTTGAGCCAATTAAATCTATTTTCTTTATAAAAACAATAATTTATTTTCTTTATAAGAAAGACAGAAAGAAATGTATAGCTTGGTTTATTCTTCCAGGAATTCATATGTGGGGAAATCTTATCAAAAAACAAGACAAGATGAAAAGTGAGGCCTTGGAAACAATCTACATCAAGAGTTGGCAAACTATAGCCCACAGACCACAGCTGGCCTGATGGCTGGTGTGCAAATAAAGACTTATTGGAACACAGCCATGTGCTCACACATGTGGCCTATGGCTGCTTTTGCACTCCAACAGCAGAAGGCAGGGGTTGATGGAGACTGAATGCTTCATACATACTAGAATGTTTACTATCAGGCCCTTTGCAAAACACATGCGCTGACCCCTGGTGCAGATAATTGGGCCAACTCTCAGGTTGAAGTCAAGGGGAAGCACTGGACAGATGCCAAGGACACTGAGCAGCCCCAGCGTCGTGCTAAGAAGACAGATGGAGAGAAGTCACCCAGTGCTTGCAGCCTTTCTTCTCCTGGACAAAACATTGACAGCTTCCTGGACTACAGGGAAAATGTTGGCATCCAGGGCCCAGCAGGGAGTGATTCTTCAGGAGCCCCACACTGCAGGTTGGAAAACCAGAAATCCTGCTGGTACAGGGTAACTGGAAGTAGACGCAGGCTGATGTGGTAACCAACACCTAGCTGTGATTCAACTGAACCCCTGAAACTGAATTATTATGGCTCCTGGCATCTGACAGCAAAATACATGCTAGGAGACAACAATTTAATCCTAGGATTTTAATTATTTAAATATAACATCCTCCACACAATAAAAAAAGAAACACTTTATGTTCTGTGTGTGATGGTTTAGTGGATATTGGGCTAATCCTCCTGCCATAAACAAACATAAAAGCTGAGCAAAATGTGCAAAGCAACTCTTGGCAAGCATTCGACAACAAATGTAGGGCTATGATCCTCAAGAGAAGCGAGTGCACACATGAGCCTCACATTCATCCCAGCTTTCTCCTTCTAAATCTCAGCACAGAGAAATAGGACCCAAGTGGAGACCAGTGGTCTCTCTGGGCAGAGGAGGCAAAGACTGAAATTCAAGAATGCTAAGGTGGTGGGGATTTAAGAGTAGGAAGCTGCAAGGAAGTGAGCCCAAAAGTCTGTGTAAAAACTCCCGATACACTTGGCTTATGCTAAGTAGCAGGTGCACAAGGAAAGAGTCTGAGAATCCTCTGAGGAAACAGCCAGGAGAGGCTCGTGCAACCTCTGCCTCCCGGGTTCAAGCTCTTCGGCCTCAGCCTCCTGAGTAGCTGGGACTATGCGCAGAGATGTCAAAGCTCACCAAACGCTGTGAAGACATGGTGATTTGGTCCCAGCCAGACTGGAGAAACTTTTTAATCCTGCTGGACTCCAGTCGAGACCCCAGAAAGGCCATGACCCAAGAGTGAGGAGCACTCCCTAGCCGTGAGCTCCATGCAGTAGGGGTAAGGGCAAAACTGAAATTGCCATACGTAGCAGTATAATAGGGTTTGCAATATATAAAGCCAGATCTCAAGAAAAAGATTAAAAAAGAATTTTAGACTGGATTGGACCTGGGAAAATTAGTAAAATTAGGATTCATAAGACTGCATAGAAAATTGGAGATTTTTCAAGTAGGTTTTAAAAAAATAATGAATAGGTGTTAAGTTTAAACAAATGCCTTTTCTGTACCAGATGTGTCTGGCCCCACATTAGAGACTTGCTTTTCCCACGAACACCCTCTAAGGAAAGTAACCTCAGGAGCCGCCCAATGACTCTCCTGCAGCCCCCAGAAACAGCGCTTCGCTGTGGGTGGCCAGCATGTCCTTTGAACCAGCGTCCAGTGCGTGGTACTGTTTTTCCCACAGCCAGGATTCACGGGTTCAGAAACCAAGGTGTGGAATGCAAATGGCACCACTCACGTCACCCCCAGTGACCCACCAGCAAGACTTTTGCTTCCTGTTCCCACGGCATCACGTTCTGCTGGCCTGGAGGTCTGAGTTCCAAAAGGAGGAATGCTGCCACTGGGACACAACGATTCCATTAAACTGGAAGTTAAGATTGCCGGTTGGACATGTTGGGCTCCTGCATCTTTAGGTCAACAGGCTAAGAAGGGAGTTGCTGTGTGGGCTGGGGTGACTGAGCCAGACTATCAAGGTTAAGTCAGTCCACTGCCCCACAACAGAGGTAAGGAAGAGTGTCCACGCAATGCAGGAGATATTCCCATGCCCTGTGATAAGGTCAATCGGAAACCACAGCAGCCCAATCCAGCCAGAACTACATGTGGCCCACATCCTTTGGGAGTGAACGTTTGGGTCACTTCACCGGGAAGAACACAGGACCTGCCGAGGTGCCTGCTGAAGGCAAAGGGAATAAAAAATGGGTAGTAGAAGAAGGTGGTCATCAATACCAGCTAGGACCATGTGATCAGCTGCAGAAACAAGGACTGTAATTGTCACGAGTAAGTCCTTCTCTTGTTAAAACCATGTTTGTGCATGAATACACTTGCAGTAGGAAAATAGCTTCATTTTATTTCCTTTCTTATCATGTAACATAACATATATTGACTTCACATCAGCATTTAAGTATTGTTAACTTTATGTAAGGATATTCGGGCTGGGGATTGGTGCATTTCCAGTTGTAAAAAAGAGAGTTGTATTATGTTAGGAGTAATTATGACATTATTATTGTCTTTATTTGAAGATTATGATCTCGTGAGATGTGTATGGGTTCAAGTTGACAAAGGGGAGACTTGTGACGGTTAATACTGAGTGTCAACTGATTGGATTAACGAATGTGAAGTACTGGTCCTGGGTGTCTCTGTGAGGGTGTTGCCAAAGGAACATGTGAGTCAGTGGGCTGGAAAGGCAGGCTCGCTCTTAATCTGGGGGGCAGCATCTAATCAGCTGCCAGTGCGGCTTGAATAGAAAGCAGACAGAAAAATGTGAAAAGATGAAACTGGCCTGGCCTCCAGGCCTACGCCTTTCTCCCGTGCTGGGTGCTTCCTGCCCTCGAACATCAGACTTGGCTCTCCCTGCTCCTCAGCCTGCAGACGGCCCATGTGGGACCTTGTGATCATGTGAGTTAATACGTAATAAACTCCCCTGCGTATATATCTATCCTATGAGTTCTGTCCCTCTAGAGAACCTTGACTAATACAGCTATCTTAAACACTGTTGCTTTACTTTCTCTTTTTTTACAAAAAGTTAGCAAATATGGTTATATATTTCTATCCCTCTCTTTTTCCTAGATTAATGGAAGCTTACTGTACAAGCTCTTTTTTACTTGCTTATTTCTCTTAAATATAAAATTCAGTTAAATAATTACTTTAATTGAAAATGTTAAACTTCAATTAAAAATGTTTCCAATATCACTTAATAACAATATATAAAAAGCAGGAGCTAAATATTTGGTGCCTGTGAACATAAAGATGGAAATAATAGACGCCGTAACTACTAGAGGGCGGAGGGAGAGGGCAAGGGTTGAAAAGTAGCTGTTGGGTACTAAGCTCACTGCTGAGCGATGGAATCATTTGAACCCCAGACCTCAGCATCGCACAACATACCCATCTCACAAACCAGCACAGCTACCCCGAATCTAAAATAAAAGTGGAAATTATTTTTAAAAAATTTAAAAACCAAATCTATAAAGGTATTTCTCATTTGTTTTTATAGCTGCTTTGTCTTCCTTGGGTAGTACATCATAAATACTTGATAAATACTCACAAAATTAATCAATCGAAATTTCAGGTACAGAGAGATTAAGTAGCTTGACCAAGAGCTCACAGATGAATTCAATAGGGATTTAACATTATGAAAATTAAATCACGTCTACTGTAGTAGACTGAGTTTTTATTATTACTATGTGCTCTGCCCAGAATGACAAAATTATTAAGATTCAGAAGTGTTGATGTTTCTTTACTTTCAACTTTTTATAAACATCTTTCCAGAAAATGCATTCAGAAAGAATCAATATTTGAAAGCTTTCAGACTATTAATGCAAGTGAAACGGGAGCCTTCCCTGATTCCCCTCGCAGGACACGCTCACCTGTCCCACGGCCCTGCAGCTCAGCCCTCTGGGGGAGCGTGCGGACGGGCAGGTGCAGAGGCCAGGGTGGGCTCCAGGCCCTCAGCCCTGCAGAAGTGTCCAGGGGTTGGCTGCCTGCAGCCCCAGCATTGCGGAGCCCTTTCAGCTTTGCATCTGCAGGTGGCTGGTGTGTTACTCGTCTCAATGGACTCTGTGCCGTATCACAAGGGCAGACGGCCACTCCGACAGCCTTCTGTATCCTGAGCTCTTGCTCAGTGTCCCAGAAGAATCGGATCCCATGTGGGCTCCAAGGAAGAGTGCAAAGTTGTGTTGACTGGTGGAGGTGACTCTCGGTGAGACTGATGGGGAGCTGGAAGTGGGGTGTGAAGGGAAGGTGACCTTCTCCTGGAGTGGGACACCCAGCAGCCAGACTCCTCTTGCACCCCCCAGCTGAGCTCCTCTAGGCATCTGGACGCCCCTCTTCTCTCTTGCTCGGCCACGTCATTCCACCATCGCTGGTCTGCTGACCTGCTGGTCTCAACCTTCAGCCGCTCGTGTGTGTGCCCGCCGAGGTCGCAGGTTCATATGGGCACAGGAGGCATGGTGGGCCACAGTGGTCCTTGAAAATGCAACATTCGAGCATAAACACAGGGGTGCCTGTGCCCACTTACTCGGTGGGCACAGACCTGAGCGTGGAGCCCTCACCATGAACTCCCGCCTGCCACTTCTCTACCCAGCACTTCCCCTCCCATATCACAACATTAATTAACATTGTTTGCAAAACTGTCCTTTGAAATGAAATTTTTGATGTAGTATTTGAAATTCCTTAAGGTACTTAAGAAAAAATTTCAATTGTACCCTTAAAGCCAGTTCTAGTAAAAGCACATTGTTATGTAGGTGCTGAAATACTGGATTTAGCTGATTTTTTTAAATGTGATATAAAAACCCCAGTAATTTGCCATGAGTTTCAATAACAGTTCCTATGCTACTGAGAAACTGAATGAATGTGCAGAAAAAAAAACAGAACAAAATGTAACTCCCTCAGCCATTATTCCTGGATGCTACACAAAGAAATGCTGAAGATGAGGGACCTGGTAATTCCTCAGATAATCCAAGTGCTTTCAAATAGCCCAGAGACTTAATATGCCTTCAGGGAATTAGCAGTGGAAACAGAATTAAGGAGAATAATTTCAAGATGGAATTCTTTTCTCCAACTTGTTTCATTTAGATGACTTAGATGTAACCTTGTAATAGTATTGTAGAAATATATATCTGTGTGTGTCTGTGTGTGTGTACATATATGTGTTAAATACATATGTATAATACTTAAAATAGGCACGTAAAACTGATGTGAGAGAGAAGCCAGCAAAATGGCTGACTAGAGATGCCTGGCACTTGTGTCCCCCGTAGGAAGGGACCAACACGATGTATAAATGCTAATATTTGACTGGCGTGCCAAAGGAAGAGAGCACTGGAGTGCATGGGGTTCTGGAGGCACACTGCAGTGAGTGGATGTCCAGGACGGCAGTTGGAGGCACATGGCCTCTTAAACCCAATTGCTCACAACCTAGATTGGATTGGCCTGGAGACAGGATGGACTTTCTGTTGCAGGGGAAAGGTAAGCAGAAGATCCCCACCAGCCCTTACTGCCTTAACAACACCTATGTTCCATAGTACAGGAGAATCCCACAGCCCTCACACGCACTGAGCCCAGTTTGGAGTGCTTCTGGGATTCAGGCAGTTATGCTACCCCAGGTTAGAGGTACAAGGTCCGCACTCTCCACTACCAACACACTCCCTGTGAGCCAGACTGCTGCAGCACAGTACCATCTTGAAACCAGAGCTACCTTGAAACTCCACACCTCTGGAGTGCACCCTTCTCTGAGGGCCAGCAGCTACTGTACCTCTCCAGCACTGGGGCTCCATCTTCATTATGCAAGGCCCACATAGGTGACTGAATACTACAAACCCTGCTGTGTGGACCCTGGGCCCCTGATTGGCTACACTTCCAGTTGAAGAAATAGTCTATCAGTCCCACCCAGGATTAATATGCTCTTGAGTCACCAAAGCTGCTGCACACACTTCCCTATGTGGGAAACCCTGAGCTTCCAAGCAGCTGGTACACTCTTGGGCCAATGGAATGGCTAAACACTGTTCTCAGAACATACATAACAGCCCCATAGCATCCTCAACCCCCACAAACATGCTCCTGGCCTGTCCAATAACCGTGCACCTCCAATGTGGGCCTGAGAAACTGTCCCACAGATTGCCTTTGGTGGACACATACTCAGACCATCTGGGTAGCTGTACACTCACATCCTAGGCCTAAAAAACAGCCCCACAAGTTGCTCCTAGCAGCAATGCCCCCAAGCTGACTGAGCAACCATGTGCTTGTGCTCCTGGCTAGAGTAATAACCCAATGGCCCCAACCCCAGTGAGTCAAAACCCAGCTGGCTGACCCACCATGTGCATACTCTCAACCTGAGAAACAGCCCAGCAAGCCCACCCTTGGCAAAGTTGCAACACCATCACTGCAAACTGTCTTAGCCTAGGCCACTGAGAAACTTGCAAATGTCACTTGTATAGATTAAAACTGAAGAAACTTCACAGAGACTATATTAATGCATCCACCTAGAACCAAAGCCAACACACCCCACTGAACCAGCACTCCAAGACCCATTCATGCAAATACGTCCTTCCCTACAAAACCTACTCCATAAAAGGAAATAAGGGAACTCTTCCACAAGATGCATCAAAATCAGTGTAGGGATACATCAACCATGAAAAAGCAAGGAAACATGACACTTCCAGTGGAAAACAGTAATTCTCCTGTAACAGAAACCAGTTATAAGGAAACATATGAAATGCCAGAAAAAGAATTAAAAACAAAACAATAATCTTAAGGAAACTCAATGAGACACAAGAGAATATGAACAGACAATTCAATGAAATCAGGAAAACAATTTATGATTTGAATGAGAAATTCAACAAAGAGATAGATAGCATTAAAAAGAGTGAAATGAAAATCCTAGAGCTGAAGAACTCAATGAATTAAATAAAAATACAATTGAGAGTTTCAACAATAGACTAGGCCAAGCAGAAGAAAGAATTTCTAAACTTGAAGATATGTCTCTTGAAATGACACAGGCAGACAAAGCAAAACAAAACATATAGAATGAAGAAAGCTTACAGGATTTTATGGGACACCATTAAGCAATTATTTGTATGATGAGCAGTCTAAAAGGAGAAGAAAAAAAAGGAGAGGAAAACATATTTAATGAAATAGTAACAGAAAACCTCTAAAGTCTTGGGAGAGAAATGGACTTAAGGCCCAGGAAACCCAAAAAATCCTAAATACATTCAATCCAAATAGTTCCTCTTCAAGGCACATTACAGCCAAAATGTCAAAAGTCAAAGACAAAGAAAGAATTTAAATCAGCAAGAGAAAAGCCATCAAGTCACATATAATGGAATCTCCCTTAGACTAGCAGTAAATTTCTCCACAGAAATCTTACAGGCCAGGAGATAATTGGATGATATATTCAAAGTACTGAAAGAAAAAAACTGCTAACCAAGTATATTGTACCAAGGAAGTCCATACTTCAGAAATAAAAGATAAACAAAATCTCTTTACAGACAAGTAAAAGTTAAGAAAATTTATCATCACTAGACTGGCCTTACAAGAAATGATTAAGGGAGTCTTACATCTGGAAGTGAAAAGACAATAACAACCATCATAGAAATATGTGAAACTATAAAAACTCACAGGTAGAGCCAATACACAAAGGAGAAAGAGAAAAGAGTCAAACCTTACCACTGCAGAAAAGCACCCAACTACAAAAATAAACAATAAGAAAAGATGTAAGGAATAAATGAATACCCAACAACCAGAAAGTAGTCAATACAATGACAAAAGTCCTCATCTATCAGTATTAACCTTGAATATAAACGAATTACATTCCCCACATGAAAAATATATACTGACTGAATGGATAAAGAAAGACTCAACTATATATAGCCTGCAAGAAACTCACCTCACCTGCAAAGACACACATGGACTGAAAATTGTATAACATGTAATTATGTCTCAATAAAGCTGCTTTATATATATGTATCATCTAAATATATAAATGTAGTGATATACATACATCCTATATACTATGTATGTAGTGATTTAATCTGCCTGACCCCAGCAGAAAGGGAGAGGCTGAATCTGAGTTGCTACAATGGTGCTGTTTTTGCAGCTATGAAAGTCTACTGTAGAAATAATCAATCTGCCAAAAACGTATGCTGAGGATTTGAGGATGCTTTAGAAACCATTTCACCAATAAAGCTGTCCTTTGTTTTTTCCCAAGGTGACTCTTAACAGTGTCATTAGAAAAAAGATACAAGAAAAAAAAAAACAGTGTCATAATAATGCCATGGTAGCTACTGGTATCACAGCAGTGCCCAACAATTGGGAAAGCAAACTAAGGAAAGACAGATCTCTTTCATCAACAACTTTCCATTTTTTTATATTCATGGAATAAATCTGGCATTATTCAAATTTTTATGGAAATTGATTCCTTTTCTTTTTTTTAATTGCATTTTAGGTTTTGGGGTACACGTGAAGAACATGCAAGATTGTTGCATAGGTACACACGTGGCAGTGTGATTTGCTGCCTTCCTCCCCAACACCTATATCTGGCATTTCTCCCCATGCTATCTCTCCCCAACTCCCCACCCCCCGCTGTCCCTCCCCTATTTCCCCCCAACAGACCCCGGTGTGTCATAGATGCAAAAATCTTCAGTAAAATACTGGCAAACGGATTGCAACAGCACATCAAAAAGCTTATCCACCATGATCAAGTAGACTTCATCCCAGGGATGCAAGGCTGGTTCAACATATGCAAGTCTATAAACATAAATGTGGTAATTCACCACATAAACAGAACCAAAGACAAAAACCACATGATTATCTCAATTGATGCAGAGAAAGCCTTGGACAAAATTCAATAGCCCTTTATGCTAAAAACCCTCAATAAACTAGATATTGATGGAATGTATCTCAAAATACTAAAAACTATTTACGACAAACCAACAGCCAATATCATACTGAATGGGCAAAAACTGGAAGCATTTCCTTTGAAATCTGGCACTAGACAAGGTTTCCCTTTCTCAATACTCCTATTCAATATATTATTGGAATATATTGAATAAATATATGCAATCATGCAAAAAAAAACCAGAGCAATCATGCAAGAAAAACAAATAAAGGATATTCAAATAGGAAAGGAGGAAGTCAAATTGTCTCTATTTGCAGATGACATGATTGTATATTTATAAGACCCCATCGTCTCAGCCTCAAATCTCCTGAAACTGATAAGCAACTTCAGCAAAGTCTCAGGATACAAAATCAATGTGCAAAAAATCACAAACCTTCCTATACACCAATAACAGACTTAAAGAGAGCCAAATCAAGAACTAATTCCCATTCACAATTGCTACAAAGAGAATACAATACCTAGGAGTACAACTAACAAGGAACGTAAAGGACCTCTTCAAGGAGAACTACAAACCACTGCTCAACGAAATAAGAGAGGACACAAACAGATGGAGAAACATTCCATGTTCATGGTTAGGAAGAATCAATATCGTGAAAATGGCCATACTGCCCAAAGTAATTTACAGATTCAACGCTATCCCCATCAAGCTACCAATGACCTTCTTCATAGAACTGAAAAAAAAAAACACCTTAAACTTCATATGGAACCAAAAGAGAGCCCGCATAGCCAAGTCAATTCTAAGCAAAAAAAAACAAAGCGGGAGGCATCACACTACCGGACTTCAAACTATACTACAAGGCTACAGTAATCAAAACAGCATGGTACTGGTACCAAAACAGAGATATAGACCAATGGAACAGAACAGAGGCCTCAGAGGCAACACAACATATCTAC
>PVKP010039950.1:0-19786 GCA_004027715.1 Plecturocebus donacophilus
ATGGCGGCTTGCCAAGTCCAGGTCCAGTCTCTCTATGACCAATGCAGTTGCCTATGCTTTGTTTCCCCACTGACCAATCTATCGCCCTCACTCCCTATAAAACCCCATGCCCAGAATGGCCAGGCGCGACTTCTCTGGCCCCTCTTCCTCGGACCATAGAACCTCGCCCGGGAGCTGAATAAACTGGAATTTAACTTTTCTGATATTGGTCTCAGTTTTCTCACTTTGATTTCGACAATACACCTTACATTGGGTGTGACTTGTCCACTTTCTAAATATGCATTTTGTACTCACCTAACAACAGGATCCACTGCCCTCAAAGGTATTCTTATAAGTGTTTCTAGGAAATGTAGTCTCTCTGTGAACTTAGGCTATTTGATATAAAGGAAATAAATCCAAGGAACAAGCTTTGGCCAGTGAGTAGCTACAGATCCCATAAAATGCATGGAATCAACCTGGCAACTCTTCACCAGTTTGGAAGGCTGGAGAAGTAAACACCATCAAGGAAGGTAGGGAGAGTGTGTGCATGCGTGCACATGTGTGAATACGGAGATTTAGAAAAGTAAAGAGACAGAATGAAGCCTTCTGTCTCTGGGAAAACTATAGATGATATAGCTTAAAAACCTTTCCCATTATAAAACACCTAAAAATGTAAAGCACAATATTAAAACATCTTTTCACACAATAAACTGATATCCAAGAAAGATAAATCCTCAGTGGTTAAAATTTTGTGAGGCCAGCATTCAGAGATCAATGCAAACACTGAAGCTGGCAGATCCACAGGCATCTCCTCTGGGGACCCTCAACCTGTGAGTACCCACTCACCTCAGGGACAGATGCTAGGAGGACAGGAGACAGCCTCCTGCTGACAGAAAGTCGGGGGTGAGATTTGAAGATCTGCCTAAAGCAGGGAATCTTAGAGCTCTCTCCTGGGAATTTGGCGCACAATCTGCCCTTATGAAGATTTAGGCACTGCTGAGTTCCAAACCCCTAAGCTGAGAGTTCGGTTTTCAGAGATCTGGGGGAGTAGCATCAATGGAGGGGTTTGCTTATTGGATTATCTTTGCTCCAGCCCTGTTTCCAGGGTTGATAATGCCCCAGGTAACTAGCAGGAGCATAGGCAGATCCCCTTGGAATGAACATCCTTCCTGGCCTCAAAGAGTTTTCATTCCTAATATTTTCACAATGCAAGTTCACAGTCAAAACACAGAACATAAGGACTCAGGCACCACATTCGTGAGAGTAAGCAGAAGCAATAAAGTCAGGCCTGCCAGGACTGCAGATGTTGGAATCATCAGATACAGAGTATATAATTAGTGTACTTAAAATGTACATAACTAATGTATGGTAACAAATGCAAAATTATTGTAATGTGGTGTATCTTGTGCATACAAAGGTTAGAACAAGCAGACTCTGGCAGCAGATCTCCAGAGACCCAAGTATAGATTCTCACAGTGTATGTGAAGTAATTATATTCTCGGCTTAAATAGTTTAATGTCTGTTTAAAAAAATTTTTTTTTTAAAGAAAAATAAATAAAAGAAAAAGAAAGGCTCACACATGGCTAAATTTGACTGGCTAAATAAATTAATTAAATGCTCAAGGAAACATTAAAAATAACCGAAAGTAAGAATAGTCAGGAATTCAAGACCAGTCTAGGCAACATAGCAAAACCCCAATCTCTACCAAAAAAAAAATTTTTAAAGGATTAGCTGGGCATGGTGGTACACATTTGAAGTCTTAGCTACTCAGGAGGCTGAGGCAGGAGGATCACTTGAGCCCAGGAGTTGGAGGCTGCAGTGAACTATGATGGCACCACTGCACTCTAGCCTGAATGACAGAGCAAGATCCTGTCTCCAAAACAATAAAAAATAAGAAAACAGCAACCTGGGCAACATGGCATATCCCATCTCTACCAAAAAGTACAAAAATTAGCCTGGCATAGTGGCACATGCTTGTAGTCCCAGCTACTTGGGAGACTGAGATGGGAGAATCACTTGAGCCTAGCAGGTCAAGGCAGAGAGTCATGATTGCACCATTGCACTCCAGCCTCAGTGACAGAGGGAGACCCTGTCAAAATAAAACTAAATTTGAAAAGAACAAGAGACAATAAGAACTGACTAAGCAGATTTGAAATAAATAGAATTTTTGGAAATAAAAATTGTAACAACTGAAATTAAGTAAATGGAGACTCAGGTTAGACAGAACTGAAGGTAATGATAAAAGATCTGAAAGATGTTTCTTCTGATGTAACACATAGCAACAGGGGTGGGGACCACAAAGGATGTGAGAGACCAGACTGAAATCTAATATCTCGCTTTTTGGCATCCTCAGGTAGGGAAGGATTTTTTTAAAACAAGACACAATGCACAAGTCATTAAAAAAAAAAGATAGAAATCAATTTATTTAAGAATGTTGTTCATCAAAAGACACTATAAAGGAAGTAAAACAATAAGCCACGAAATGGGGAGAAAGTATTTTCAACATCACCTGATAAAAGATTAGTATTCAGTAAATATAAGTAACTCATATAAATCAATTATGAAAACAACAAATAATCCAATTTTAAAATGAGCTAAAAGAGGCCACACATGGTGGCTCACACCTACAATCCCAGCACTTTGTGGGGCCAAGGTGGGAGGATTGCTTGAGCCCAGGAGTTCAAGACCAGCCTAGGCAACAAAGCAAGACTTTGTCTCTACTAAAAATAAAAAAAATTAGCCAGGCATGGTGGTGCACACCTGTAGTCCCAGATACTTGGGAACTGAAGCAAGAGGATTGCTTGAGCCCAGGAGTTTGAGGTTGCAGTGAGCTATAATCACACCACTGCATTCCAGCCTGGGTGACAGAGCAAGCTTCAAGGAAAAAAAAGGAGGATACAAGAGACAGACACAGGCATCTCCAGAATAAACAATGATACCATTTTTACGCCATTAGATTTAGGATTGCTAGACTTCTTGATTTTTTTTATTTTTAAGACATAGGGAGCCAGGCACGGTGGCTCACGCCTATAATCCTAGCATTTTGGAAGGCCGAGGCAGGTTGATCACCTGAAGTCAGGAGTTCAAAACCATCCTGGCCAACATGGTGAAACCCCATCTCAACTAAAAATACAAAAATTAGCTGGGCATGGTAGCACGCACCTGTAATCCCAGCTACTTGGGAGGCTGAGGTAGGAGAATCACTTGAATCCAGGCGGCGGAGGTTACAGTGAGCCGAGATCATGCCACTGCACTCCAGCCTGGAGACAGAATGAAACTTCATCTCCAAAAAAAAAAAAAATTAATTAATGAGGACCCTAACAGCTTTTGTTTGTGCGGGTTATATCAATGGATAAGTTTGGGGTTGTGTTTTATTTCTGTTTTTTTTTTTTTTTTTTTGAGACAGAGTCTCTCTGTGTCACCTAGTCTGGAGTGCAGTGGTGGGATCTTGGCTCAAGCGATTCTTATGCTTTAGCCTCCCAAGTAGCTGAGATCACAGGCACACACCACCGTACCTGGCTAATTTTTGTATTTTTAGTAGAGACAGGATTTCACCATGTTGGCCAGCCTCGAACACCTGACCTCAAGTCATCCACCTGCCCTGGCCTCCCAAAGTGCTGGGATTATAGGAGTGAACCACCACACCCAGCTTATATCAATAAATTCTGTAGACATCTGACAATCAGGAGTTCTCAACTACAGAGACTTTGTCCCTTGGGGGACACTTATTAACATCTGAAGGCATGTTAGGCTGTTACATCTAGTGGGTATAGACCAGAGATGCTACCAAACACCCTACAATCCACAGGACAACCCGACAGCAAAGATTTATCCAGCCTCAAATGTAAGTAGTGTCAAGGTTGGGAAACTATAAGCTATAGATAGATATAGATATTCCCAATAGTCAAAATTGGTTGTTTTTGGTTTTTGGTTTTTCGAGACTGAGTCTCACTCTGTCGCCCAGGCTGGAGTGCAATGGCATGATCTTGGCTCACTGAATCCTCTCCCTCCTGGGTTCAAGTTATTCTCCTGACTCAGCCTCCCAAGTAGCTAGAATTACAAGTGCCTGCCACCATGCCTGGCTTTTTTTTTTTTTTTTTTTTTTTTTTTTTTGCGTTTTTAGTAGAGACAGGTTTTCACCACGTTGCCGAGGTTGGTCTTGAACTCCTGACTTCAGGTCAACTACATGCCTTGGCCTCCCAAAGTGCTGAGATTACAGGCATGAGCCACCGTGCCCTGAGTTTTTTGTTTATTGTTGTTATTGTTGTTTGCTTGCTTTTTGTTTTGAGACAGTTTTGCACTGTTGCTTAGGCTGGAGTGTAGTGGCATAATCTCAGCTACCTCTACCTCCTGGACTCAAGCAATCCTCCCACCTCAGCCTCCAAGTAGCTGGGACTATAGGCATATGCCACCACACCTGGCTGATTTTTGTATCTTTTTGTAGAGACAAGGTTTTGCCATGTTGGCCAGGCTGGTTTCAAACTCCTGGTTTCAAGCTCCTGAGCTCTAGCAATCCACCACTTCTGCCTCCCAAAGTGCTGGGATTACAGGTGTGAGTCACCACACCCAGCCAATATTCAAAATTTAAACTGTTTGGACGTTACTAATTAGTATTTTTTTTAAAGAAACTAAAATTCAGAAATTTTAAAATAGGTATTAATTCATTAAAAGTAATGACCTACTCCAGGTTAACTTGACTCACATATTTTTATGAAAAGTGACTATTTTCCAAAACAAAAAGATTGAGGAATGACATTTTTTACATTTTTGTAAATTTCTTTAATGTCTAGCTTAATAGAATATTCTTATATCTGCTTTTTTATATTCAGTCTGTTGTAACATATTGTTTTGATGGAAGTATGAAGAAAATTCATCCTGACACAAACATGCAGCTGGAAAAGGAGGAGGATTTTAATAGTCTATTCAGAGAGTTAAAGGTACTCCTTTTTATATTATGCCAGAGCTCATCAAGTCATGGTTTCAAGGTAGTTAGTTGAGGTGTTTTCAGAAAGCTTAGCTATAGCGTGTAATCTGAAGGTATACCAGTGAAGTTGGCCTCCTCTGTTACAGTGAATCCATTGGTCTGTCTTGCATTTTGAAAGGACCTTTTTCCTGCGGATGATTTTGTAATAGGCATTGGTCATTGAGAAAAACTGATTCACTGAGTTATGCAGGATTGCCAAATGTACAGTGGAAACAGCACTTCTTGTGATGATTATTACCTGCCCCCCCCCTGCTTTTTTTTTTAAGACAGGGTCTTGCTCTGTCATTCAGGCTGGGGGACAGTGGCATTATCTTGGTTCATTGCTGCCTTCACCTCCTGGGCTCAAGGGATTCTGCCACCTCATCTTCCTGAGTAATTGGGACTACTGGTGCATGCCACCACACCCAGCTAAATTTTTGTATTTTTTGTAGAGATGGGGTTTCTCCATGTTGCCCAGGCTAATCTTGAACTCCTGGGCTCATGTGATCAACCTGCCTCAGCCTCCCTAAGTGTAGGGATTACAGGAATGAGCCACCGTGCCTGGCCTCATTTTGACCTCACAGCCCCTTGATAGGGCCTCAGGATTCCTGGGTGTCTCCAGATTACACTTTGATAACCTCTCCATTAAATCATTTACAGATAATTCAAAAATATGCAAAATTAACAATATGATGTTTGAGATACACATGTTCTGAAAATAGGTAAAAGTAAGGGGAAAATGCATGACATAAACACCTCTTGAGAGGAGGGGAGAGAGATGTGACTTGGAAGTGTATGGGATCTCTAAGGGATGGCAGTGTGTAGGTTTTCTTTTATGTCCTGTTGGTTACTTCTATGTATATTACACATATACTCATATACATATATATGTACATATATATACACACATACACACATATGTATATATATATATAACCTCACAATTTTCCTGACTGGAAAAGAAACCATAGACCAATTAAAAAAGCATAATATTTAGAATAAAATGTAATCTTTAAAGCAGGTGGGGACCAGGTGTGTGCGGTGACTCATGCCTCTAATCCCGGCACTTTGGGAGGCTGAGGCTGGCAAATCATGAGGTCAGGAGTTCAAGACCAGCCTGGCCAAGATGGTGAAACCCGGTCTCTACTAAAATACAAAATTTAGCCGGGTGTGGTGGTGGACACCTGTAATCCCAGCTGCTCCAGAGGCTGAGGCAGAGAATTGCTTGAACCTGGGAGGCGGAGGTTGCAGTGAGCCGAGATCATGCTACTGCTCTCCAGCCTGGGACACAAGACTCTGTCTCAAAAAAACAGAAAAAAAAAAAAAACAAAAACAACTCAGGTGCGGGGATTATGTCTGTAGATGAGACAATTGGAGGTGAATTAGATAAATCTTTTAAAGCAAATATTGGGCTGCATGGCTTTTTGCTCAAGGAAAGTGTAGCAGCAAGAATAATGCCCCCACAGACAGCTCTGTCTTAAATCTCAGCCGTGGCATTACAGGATTAAGTGAAGGCTGTTGGGTGGGTTGGGGGTTGTCCTGGATTATCTGGGGGAGGCAGAAGTCCTCACAAGGGTCCGTAGGAGAGGGAGGCAGGAGGTGAGAGTGAGGGCCAGAGGCCGAGGAGGAGGAGGGGTGTGGGGTACCTACCAAGACAGGCGGCGGAGAAGCGGGGAAAGCGAGGGCCCCCCTGCCCTGCAGCCCCCCGGCAGCCCTGCGCCCTGCTCGGTCTCAGACCTGGCGTGTGAGCGCATTAGTGTGTGGGCTTGAAACCGCTGAGTTTCTGGTCATTCGTTACAGCCGCAGTAGGAGATGGGAAAGGCGGATTCTGTGTTTCTAAGAGACACTCGGCTAACAGGGAGGAGTTGGTGGGCGCTGGGAACCCGGCTGCAGGGCAGGGCGGTGGGGGCGGTGCGATGTCGCAGGTGTAGATGCCACCGCGGGCCACGCGCTCCAGGGGGCTCTCGGCCCGTTTGGCCGCCCAACACCTTCCCTGGATCCCAGCCACCTGTAGGCCTTTCTGGGCAAAGCCAGTGTAGACTGAGACCAGACTGCCCGGGCAGGAAGCTGCCAGCAGGTGTCTCGCTCCTCGGTGGCAGCGCCCTCAGGAAGAGCGCGGCCCCGCAGCCCCTGCCCGGCGAGGCCACCGGAGGGCATCATAATTTTAAGACCAAGACTGAAGACGTTAAGGGAGAGTAAAATTAAAACTTTCAAAAGTCTGAAAGAGATATGAGGCCAGGAAAAAGAGGCGCGGGATGGAAGGAGAAGCCCGCTCTGATGCCAGGATCCGAGCTTTCCCGGCCGAGGGCTCGCTAGCGTCCCCAAGAGGCCGCTGAGAGAAAACAGCCTCAGCTGTGATTTTTTCTTTTTTAACTGGTTTTTTGGTGGTAGTGGTGGTGGTGGGTTTTTTTGGTTTTGCTTGTTTGTTCTTTTGAGATGGAGGCTCACTCTGTCGCCCAGGCTGGAGTGTAATGACGCGATCTCGGCTCACTGCAGCTTCTGCCTCCCGGGTTCAAGTGATTCTGCTGCCTCAGCCTTCCGAGTAGCTGGGATTACAGGCGTGCACCACTATGCCCGGCTAGTTTTTGCATTTTGAGCAGAGACGGGGTTTCGCCATGTTGGCCAGGCTGGTCTCAAACTCCTGACCTCAGGTCATCCTCCAGCCTTGGCCTCCCAAAGTGCTGGCATTACAGGCGTGAGCCACCACGCCCAGCCTCTGCTTTGATTTGTAAAGTCAGAAGAGACAGCTACAACTGCTTAGGAAAGGATAATGAAGTCAATCTCACCCGAGATTCCACCTCACAAAATCTTTTCTTATTTTTTCCTTTTTTTTTTTTTTTTTTGAAGGGGGTGGAGAGGGTCTCACTCTGTCTCCCAGTCTGGAGGGCAGTGATGTAATCACAGCTCACTGCAGCCTCAACCTCCTGGGGTTCAGGAGGTCCTCCTGCCCCAGCCCCCACCCCCCATCGTGCTGAGACTACAGGCACGAGCCACTGCACCTGGCCACAAAAATCTTTCTTGAAAGACAAATTCACATCAAATATAAATGCCTTTCATTTGTACCTTGAGGCAGCTTTGCTGTCATATTTTTAAAGTGTCACAGGAGAGAGAGAGAAAGACAGATTCCCAATCCATACATACCCCACATCTATTCAAACAAATTCCGTATGATTAGAATTAAGAGGCTACAGCTGGAACCTCAAGTGGGTTTGTCTGTATGGTGGGAACAGGGGAATAAAGAAGGCTGGCCACAGCAAGGAGGGTTTGGATAATTTTAGAGGTATTTACATTTTAGGTTCCCATTCATGAGGTCACTGGTATTAGTGGATTTACCATTCACAGCCTCAGCTACTTCCAACCCTGAAGGCTCACAAGACCTAGGAACCCTGTCAATTGTCTAGACCCAAATCCTAAGTGCTGCAAGATTTGTATGTGGCGCAAGCCACTCAGGAAGAACAGCTCCTGGCCTGGCATTTGTACTGTGCGGCAGCTTTGCTCTCATATTTTTAAAGCATCTTGTAGGGGAAATTCTGTTCCGTTGCTAATTATAAACCTGGGAGTATGTAGAGGTCTCTGACTTCCTCCTCCAAGCCAAGGGGTCTGCTGCATGGCTTTGGGCTTTCCCATGTAGTCAGCTCTTACCCTGGGAGATTCTTAAAACAGGAGTGCTCCAGGAAGGTGCCCACTCTTACCCCTCACTTCAGCCATATGTTTCTGGTGCTTTCCGCCCAGTAGCCGCCCATAAAATTGAACAAATGCTGCCTGTTTCTCCATAACCCTAACTGTGTTATAGTCATGAGAGGAGAGTCTCATGTCACCAGGTAAACATAGTAGCCTCCAGGGCGAGTGGGTTCCCACCGCTTGTCAGGGATAACTATCCACTGAGCAAAGGGATCCTGAAGTCTAGGCCCTGACACCACAACAGCCTCATCCTGAGTCCGGAACTGAAAGCAAATTAGGGGGAGACACCTTGTGGCTACTTGGACATGGTCGTAGTGTGCACAGATGGGTCCTGCTGAAAGCATCTCTTGATGGATTAGCCACAGAGCAGCTCACAGATCTTAAACGGACAGATAGGAGACTCTGAAGCTGGCATAAGAGCAGAGTGATGATGTGGGAGGGTTACGAAGTTCCTGAAGTGTGTCCCTCCTCTCATTGTTGCAGGGCAGCCAGCACGTTCCCACTTGCTCGCCACCAAAGAGGTCGGGAATAGCGAGAGTCACCTTTGACTTATACAAGCTGAAACCCAAGGACTTCATCGGCTGCCTTAACGTGAAGGCCACCATGTATGAGATGTACTCTGTGTCCTACGACATCCGGTGCACAGGACTCAAGGCTCTGCTGAGGTAATACACTCCGAGGGTCACCTCCAGGGGTCTGGAAAGTACAGGAGGTGTGCACAGGTCGCGGGTTCCCACCGTGTTCCTCTGGGCTCCCAGGCCGGCTGCTACTGTTAGGCCACTTGGAGCTATGTTGTCTGAAGCAGGTCAACTCTTAAGCCACAGGCTCATTTCACACAACAGGAGGTCTCCAGCCAAAACAGAATTGTTTCTTCCAAAGACCATTAACTAGTCATTAGAACAAAAGCTAAATAATAAACATAAAGAGGAAGCACATTTATTTTAAGAAATTGAGCACTTAATTCTAGGTGATGATAACTAAAACCAGAGCCGTGGAGGTCGTGGCTGGGTTTGTATACAGCGGCCACCTAGACCCGGGTGAATCACATGCTTTTGTGTATCTGCTGTACTCCTGATAACTTCAGCCTCACTGGTAAAGTGGCATGGGCGTGTGTCTGCTCCACATAATGCCAGGGCACTGTCATCCCAAAGATGAGGGCCAGGCTGGTTGCACAGCATCCCAGGAGAGAACTTTTAGAAGACAGATTCCCAATCCAACCATACCCCAGACCTATTCAAACAAAATTCCATGTGGTCAAAAGGAGCCTTCCTGGGTGTTCCTGCTCCATAACCAGGTGGCACCCCTGCCACTAAGCCTGGAACTGAGAGACACAGCAGTCCCTGCTCTAAGGAATCAGCTGTGTGACCTTTCACAGATTCCTTAGCTTCTCTGAGCCTTGCTTTTAACATCTGTAAATGAGAAGATTGGGCCAGATGTAGTAGCTCATGCCTATGATCCCAGCACTTTGGGAGGCCGAGGCAAGCAGATCACTTGAGCCCAGAAGTACAAGACCACCCTGGCCAACATGGTGCAGCCCTGTCTCTATTAAATATACAAAAATTAGCCAGGCATGGTGGTGGGCACCTGTAGTCTCAGCTAGTGGAGAGGCTGAGGCAGGAGAATTGCTTAACCCTGAGAGGCAGAGGTTACAGTGAGCCAAGATCCACCACTGAACTGAGACCATGCCACTGCACTCCAGCCTGGGCGACAGAGCAAGACTCGGTCTCAAAACTAACTAAATAAATAAATGAATATACAAAAAATAAAAAGAGAAAGTTGCTTCCAAGCACTTTACAATTGCCAGGGCTGTAAATACACCTACTTCTCCTCCAGTAAATCTACTGTTGATCCTTAAAGAATTAATCTCTTTGGAGGGAGTGGATGGGAGAGCAGCTGACTGCAGTAGAAAGGTCTCCAAGTCTAAAGGTTTTGCAATTGCTGCCATTCCAGTGCTCCCGCGCGTCCCCCTTGGCAGGACTGCCCGTTTCTTTTTGAGGGTGTTGGTTCTGGCCCCCGTGGCCTTGATAAGTGCTCTGATCAGTGCTGAGCACAGCAAAGCGGGAATGCCCTCCTCTCAGGGGTCTCCTGGCCTCATCTGAGGTGGGCCAGGGTGTGTGACTTTGGTTTTTTGGTTTTTGGGTTTTGTTTGTTTGTTTTGAGATGGAATTTTGCTTTTATTGCCCAGGCTAGAGTGCAATGGCAGGATCTTGGCTTACCACAACCTCTGTCTCCCAGGTTCAATCGATTCTCTTGCTTTAGCCTCCTGAGTAGCTGGGATTACAGGCATGCACCACCATGCCTGGCTAATTTTGTCTTTTTAGTAGAGATGGGGTTTCTCCATGTTGGTCAGGCTGGTCTCGAACTCCTGACCTCAGGTGATCTGCCGGCCTCAGCCTCCCAAACTGCTGGGATTACAGGAGTGAGCCACTGCGCATGGCCTACACTTGGATTTTTAAAGTGAGACAGGAGTGTTACAACAACCGAAAAAGGTATAATGAAGAAAGCTAATCTAACCCAAAATTCTACCTCAGCAAAATCTTTTTTCTTTTCATCTTTCTTTTTTTTTCTTTTTTCTTTTCTTTTTTTTTTTTTTTGAGATAGCATCTCACTGTCTTGCCCAGGCTGGAGTGCAGTGGTACGATTTTGGCTCACTGCAACCTCTGCCTCCCAAGTTCAAGCAATTCTCGTGCCTCAGCCTCCCGAGTAGCTGGGAACACAGGCACACACCACCACACCTGGCTAACTTTTGTATTTTTAGTAGACACAGGGTTTCACCATGTTGGCCAAGCTGGTGTTAAACTCCTGGCCTCAGGTGATCCGCCCACCTTGGCCTTCCAAAGTGCTTGGGATTACAGGCATGAGCCACCACACCTGGCCTTTTTTTTTTTTTTTTTTTTTTAATAGGATCTCATTCTGCTGCCCAGGCTAAAGTGCAGTGGTGCAATCATAGCTCACTGCAGCTTCCAACTCCTGGGCTCAAGAGATCCTCCCACCCCAGCCTCCAAAAGTGCTGGGATTATAGACATGAGCCACCACACCTGGCCACAAAATCTTTCTTGAAAGACAAGTTCAGCCTTCTTGTTACTAATGTGTATCCTCTGATGGATCCGATGGCACCACAAACAGCCACGGAACTCAGGACAGCCCCCACACTGGAGGCACCGCCTGCTGGGGACTTTGTTGTTGGTACTGGGAGCCGTGGGCCTCCTGACGAGACAGCTGCCCAGGCTTGGCTAGCACATGCCCATGGGCTCAGCCACCGCTGAATGTCCTGCTCCTCCCTTAGGAAGGGAAGGGATTTTATTTTTTTTTTTTGAGACGGAGTCTCGCTCTGTCACCAGGCTAGAGTGCAATGGCTCGACCTTAGCTCACTGTAACCTCTGCCTCCCGGGTTGAAGTGATTCTCCTGCCTCAGCCTCCCAAGTAGCTGGAACGACAGGCACATACCACCAACCTGGCTAATTTTTGTATTTTTTTCTAGAGAAGGGGTTTCACCATGTTGGCCAGGATGATGAACATCCTTTACCTTAACCTCGTGATCTGGCTGCCTTGGCCTCCCAAAGTGTTGGGATTACAGGCATGAGCCACCGCGCCCGGCCAGGAAGTGATTTTAAAACTGGAATGAAATCCTTTAGCTTTGGACTAGGTAGAGAATGAGAATGAGAACTTGAGGCAAAGTGTTATAAGTCCAATGTAACACTAATGCAGACTCAGCCTGAGGACTGAAAGGCCAGGACAGGGCAAGCTTTTCCCTCCCCAAACATCGGGAACAAGTTGGAATATCTGGCCACCCTCAACCACCTGGGTCACAGGATCATGATGCCAGTTCTTGCTAGAACTTTCCCTCAGCCCAACCTGTCCTTTCACTGGACCTGACTGATTTCAGTAGCAGTGCCCCTAGAACAGCCTAGCAGCCCGAAGCCCAGGACACAGCACAGCTGTGCTCCACACAGAGCTCGCCAGCCCCTCAACAAGCAGGCCATTCTTCAGGTGGCTCATGGGAGCTGTGCTTCTTGGGGTGGTCTTGGGCCAGCAGCCGGGGGTCCCCAGGGAGCTCACAGAAACTTGCTTCTGGCCAGACCCACTGCTGCAGCAGCTGCATCTGTGCCAACCCTGGGACACGGGTACCCTGAGAGTGCTCAGACAGCCACGCTCTAAATGTGAGCCTGACCTTCTCGAAATGCCTTTTGGTGGGGGAAGTGAAGTATCCGCATCCTGTCTGTTTCTCGCTGGCCCAAAATCCCAAGCTAATGCGTCCCATCTCCCTCTGTTGCAGGAGCCTGCTGCGGTTCCTGTCCTACTCCGCCCAGGTAACTGGACAGTTTCTCATCTATGTGGGCACGTCCCTGCTCCGGGTGCTGGATGACACAGAAGAGCGGTCATCCCTCAGGTCACACGTCAGGGGCCAGCTCACATGTGGATAGGGATGCAGCCTGCTGTGGGCTCTTGAGCCAAACACTGCGCTTCGTTTGGCTCAGTGACGAATGTTGAAGATGCTTTTATGTTCTGAGCCACATGCACTTGTAGGTCACTGGTCACCCTGCTGAGGAGTGGTGCCTAGGAAAGGAAAGGGCTTGGTGGTACATGAAGTGTAGACAGTAAGCCAGGGTGCCCTGGGAGGGAGGCGTGGAGGGCCCCTGGGAAGCAACTGAGCAGCAGGTGTGCCCAGGAGCAGTGTGCATGTGTCAGAGCCATCTGGTCTGTCATCCCCTGCAATAAATCCATCGCAAGAATGACCTTCAAGATGTGCTACTTCCTGTGCCTCCTTTGCCTCTCAGAACAGAAAAAAAAAGGAACTTTATATAAAAGCAAAACTCAGCCAGGAATATTCTGCTAACAGATATAACTACTCATAAGTCTTTATTAGTGCCACAAAAATAACAAGCTGTGAAATGTTACTGTGTTTTTTTCAAAACCCCCAAAGGGGGCCCTCACACTGAAGTACTCAATTTTGGAGGTCTTCAAGGACTTTTTCACTTGTGAAAGTGAAAGGACTTTACTTTTTCAGCTTTTTTTTTTTGAGACAGTGTCTAGCTGTGTCACCCAGGCTGGAGTGCAGTGGCGTGATCTTGGCTCACTGCCGCCTCGACCCCTGGACTCAAGCCATTCTCCCACCTAAGCCTCCCGAGTAACTGAGATTACAGGTGCACACCACCACACCTAGTTTTTTATTTTTGTAGAGATGGGGTCTTGCTATGTTGCTCAGGCTGGTCTCAAACTCCTGGACTCAAGCAACCCTCCTGCCGGGGCCTCTCAAAGTTCTGAGATTACAGACTGAAGCCACGTCACCAGGCCCAGTCTCTTTCTTTAAAAAAAAAAAAAAAAAACTGCACCCTCAGCTGCAGATGCTGCCTGCAGCCAGGCAGAGCACCAGGTTGCCAAAGTGGAGCTGTGCCTCATGCTGGCTCAGCTGCAAGGACTGTTCTTCTGTCCTTCTGTCCCTCCTGTCTGTGGCTGGGGTCTCTAGCTGTAGGCACAGCTGGCTGAAGGCAATCAGATGACATTGTAAGAATCTGGGATGGGTACAGTGGCTCACACCTGTAATCCTAGCACTTTGGGAGGCCAAGGCGGGTGGATCACCAGAGGTCAGGAGTTCGAGACCATCCTGGCCAACATGGTGAAACCCCATCTATACTAAAAATACAAAAATTAGCTGGGCATGGTGGTGCGCACCTGCAATCCCAGCTACTCATGAGGCCGAGGCAGGAGAATCACGACTGAAGCAGGAGAATCACTTGAGCAAGACTCTGTCTCAAAAAAAAAAAAAAAAGAATCTGTCTCTCACTCCTTTGGATCCGCTTTCTTCCGGCAAGGTTCTCAGGCTCTGAAGCAGGAAGCTCTGGGCTGCACCTTGTCCCCTCATTGGATGCCCTGGGTTATACCTCATGCTGCAGACACAGCAGCCAGTTGGCTTTGCCAGTCTGGGCCACATGCCCAGTCCTGGAGCCACCCAAAAGGGAAGTGGGTACTGTTCCTAGAATCAGGGGGAACAGATGCTAGAAGAAAAATCTTTCTTAATTAAGAAATGATGCCTTGGAGGCCTTTTCCTTCCCTAACCACACTCAGGACACAGAAAGACACCACAGGGTGCCCTGGAACCCTAGAGGAAGAACACCTCTCCCCCCCCACCCCCACCCCCTTCCCAGGCTGCCAGCTGCTACTCAGCCATTCTGGGCCTGGTGGGTCCTCCCTTCACAGTTTGCAGTCCCCTTTGGGAGGCCTTGTGACAAGCATCTGCCTGAGTCCAGGGCTCTCGCTGTGCCTGAGCCACTTTTAGAGAAGCTGGGCCAGGCCCCACAGCAGGACAGAAAACCGGAAAGGAGTGGAGGTGGCACTCCCAAAGCACAGGCTCCTCACTGACACCGTGAAAACACAGGCCCCTCAGTATTACCTCTTCTTGCCTTCCAGAATGAGCTGCTGCTGCTGGTAGAGCGAGGGTTACAAAGATTGTTCCCTATTGTTCCCATAGGCGGTCTGCTGCTCGATTTCAAAACATTTCCTATATAAGGAGCTCCTGAGGGCCCTGCCCACCTCGGGCCAGCACGAGAGGAGGCGAGGAGGAGGGCTGCAGCCAGGCGTGCGGCCGGCGGGGCTGAGGGGCTCACGCCTGCCTCTAGCTGACTCTGGGCTTGCGTCACTTCCCAAGGATTCCACCAGCCTGCATGACTGCCTGGCTTCCAAAAAAGGAATTTTCACTCCGTTGCCTGATCCTGTTGACTCAGCCACTGCCCTCGCTCGCTGGGAGGCCCAAGGCCTGCATCCAGATGGTGGGGAACTGAGGGGCCCCACCTGTGTGAAGGAGGAATTGAGGAGGGGCAGGCCTGGCCTTCTCCCCATCGGAAGGGGGAGGACATTCAGAAGGGCCTCTTGGCATTTGGGAACTTCTGAATGAGCTGCGGCCCACCTCCTCCCTGTCTCCTGTGCCATGATTCACGGGGTGGCCCGGGACAGAGCAGCCTCTTCGCACAACCCCCAGGGAGGCTCCGGGCCACGGGGAGGAGGCAGCAAAGGCTGGTTTTATTGAGGCTTCAGGGGGACCCTGGCCAGGAAACTGGCAGAATTGAACCCCACTGCCTTACGGGAAGAGTCCCAGCAGGCGTGGCTCTCTCTCGTCTCTGGTTCGGATTACACAGGAGGCACTCCAAATGTGACTCTAAGATGAGGACAAGAAAGTATTCTAAATCTGGATTTAGCCCGCTAGCTCAGACCAGGATGTGCCCCCATGTGGGCAGGGGTGAGTGGGGGGAGCCACAGCGCTCCAGCGGGTTCTGGGGTCTGGACTCTGTGGGTCCTGGACACCGCCACTACCTAACCCTTCAGCTGAATCCCCCGGGGTGTCGTGTATGTCCTGTTCAGGGGCTGAATGTTCATCTGTGTTCATCGCTGAAGAGCTTGAATTTGAAATTATTTACTTCGAGAATCACAATTCAGAAAAAAGGAAATGGTTCCCATGAGCGTAGGTTCCACACTCCTGCAGTCACTGCATGGACCTGGACGTCACTCTCCTATGTCCCCTTTTTCAGGCACACGAACACAGGTAGCTCTGCACCTGCCCCACACACGTGTCCTGGTGCATCTCCGCCACATGATCCCTAGGCTAGATTCAAGGAGCACTGTCTGCCAGGAGCAGGGAACAGGGTGCAGGCCTGGGATGAACTGAGGACCTCAGAATGAAAGGCTCTAAGAGCCAGGACCTCATGACCAGAGACAGACTCTGGCTAAAATCACCCACAGTGACCAGACTTCTCAGCCCAAGCTGCTGTCCTCCCCCATAAAAATCACGGTCCAATCCACTTGGTCCAGGAACTCCATTCCCAGACAGATTTTCTTGGCCCAGATTTTAAAAACGTGAACACGGCCCCTCTTCTCCAGCTGGCACTTTCAGCACTTGCTCTTCTCCTGCACCTGAGGGAGGTGTCACTGCCCGCCAGGCCATGGGCCCCGCTCAGTGCCATGGCGAAGGCCTCTTCAGGACCAGGATTCAAAAACTGGGTCCATTTCCCCAAAGGGACGTTCTCCTTTCTCCTCAAGTGACGAGCTGGGGGCTGCTCATCAAGCCATAGGTGGTGGTTGACGTCCACCCAGGAAGGCACCGTCCCCAGGCAGAGTCTCCCGGCTCCCACTCCCTCCTGTGTTATAAATAAATTGCAGGGAAAGAAAACTGCGGGCAGTACCTTTCCCTACCGCCACCTCTAGGGGGACAGCTGTTCCTTGCTGCACTTACCTTTGTTTTTCCCAAGGTGCTTCTGCCTTTGGAACCATCTGGCTCACCTTAGTGGGCTCTTACTTCCCTCATGCCCCCGTGGAGGCCCAGCCCAGGGATTCCTCTTTGCAGTCCCTCACCACCCAGCCAGGTGGACGCAGGCCCAGGCCCTCCAGCCGCTGAGGCCGTGGGGCTACCTGCCTGCCCTCCAGCTCTGACAGCTAGCTCCCAAGACCCAGCGCAGCCCACTGGGAGGACAGCTCTTTCTTCCCCAAGATTTTATTGTATTGTGGCAAAATCAACATAACATTTTTTTAAATGTAGCTTTCACCTCAGCCTCCCAAGTAATTGACACTACAGGCACACACCACCACACCCAGCTCATCGTTTTTTTTTTTTTAGATTTTTTTTTTTTCTAGGAATAGGGTCTTACTATGTTGCCCAGGCTGTTCTCCAACTCCTGGTCTCAAGTGATCCTCCTACCTCAGCCTCCCAAAGGACTGAGATTATGGGCATGAGCTATCACTTTTAAAATCTGATCGTCAGTGCAGAGCCTTTTACTCTGAGCCTCCACTCCACTGAGTGGTCTCCCCAACTTCATGCTCCAGGGGCTCATGTGCCAAGGCACTGGGGGACATACTCTGACTACGGGGAGTTGTGTCCCACCTAGGCCCTCCTGAGATGCCCTCTGGCTATGACCGTTGGAGGCCAGTCTGTGAAGGTCACCACAGCGACTACCCCAGCCCACCTGCAAGATGTCTTCACGCCACCACTGCTAGGAGCCAGCTCCTCCCGGCCACTCCAAGGCCAGGCCAGGGCACTAGGACTTTTGTGATATTGTGATATAATAAAACTATATATATTTGGCCTCTGCCCCTGTTTCTAACATAGATCTCCTAAAATCTTTGTAATCTCCTGAGTGATAGGAATGGCCGACACACAGCTCCTAAATCCTTTGGAATTTCCTGGGTTATAGGAGCATTTTTTTAAGACAGCATCTCGCTCTGTCACCCAGGCTGGAGTGCAGTGGTGTGATTATAGCTCACACTGCAGGTTCCTGGGCTCAAGTGATCCTCCCACCTCAGCCTCCTGAGTAGCTGGGACTGCAGGTGCACATTACCACGCCCAGCTATTCATTATTATTTTTTTGTAGAGATGAGGTCTCCTTATGTTGTCCAGGCTGATCTCAAATTCCCGGGCTCAAGCGATCCACCTGGCCTCCCAAAGGACTGGGATGACAGGCATGAGCCGCCGCAACTGGCTAGGAGCATCTTTTGAGGAGACTCTTGGTGGGCTCTGCATGGCCTCAGGGTGGTTCCCCTGATGACCAGCCCTGTGATTAGAGGGTCAGGACTTTCAGCTGAGTCCTCCACTCTCTGGGGAGAGGAGAGGGGCTGAAGGTTGAGTCACCAGTGGCCAATGAGGTAATCAATTGTGCCTACATAATGAAGCCTCAAGAAAAATCCCCAAGCTACAGGGCTCAGGGAGCTTCCAGAGAGTGAACACATGGAGGCTCCGAGATCATGGTGCCCAGGGAGGCCATGGAAGCTCCACGCCCGGCTCCACATGCCTTCCCCATGAGTGTCTTCATCTGTATCCATAATAAAAAGATAATCATACATAAAGTGTTTCCCTGAGTTCTGTGAGTTACCCTAGCAAATTCGTCACACCCAAGCTGGGGGTCATGGGAACTGAGATTTGTCACAACTTGGGGCTTGCAATGGGCATGAAAAGTGAGGGCAGCCTTGAGGACTGAGCCCCTTAGCCCATGGCATTCAATGCTTCTCCAAGTGGACAGAGTCAGAGTTGAATTGAATGAGAGAACACCCAGCTGGTGTCTGCTAGAGAACAGCTTGTCTGTGGAGAGAAATCTCCACACCGTTCAGTGACCGGAGTGAAATATTCTGTATTGAGAGTGAGAGTAGAGAGAAAAAGCAGTGTTTTTTCCACACCCCCTCCCTTACCCAGCCATTGTGATGTTACTGCTCATGATGGTTAACTTTATGTGTCCACTTGGCCAGGCCGTGGTACCCAGTTTCTGGTGAAACACCAATCCTAATGTTGCTGCGAAAGGTATTTGTTAAGATGAGACTAACATTTAAATCCATGGACTTTAAGTAAAGCACACTCCTCCAGGTTGCTCATTTGGGAGTGGTGGCATCCAGTCAATTGAAGGCCTTAAGAGAAGACTGACATCCCCCTAGAGAAATAATTCTGCCAGCACATGGCCTTGCGGGTGGCACTGCAACATCAGCTCTTCCAGGGCTCCAGCCTGCTGGCTGCCCTGCAGATTTCAGACTTCTCAGCCCCCACAGTCGTACATCTGTAGACACAGCTCATGGGAATGAGATGTGGGAAGCCAACCAAGGCAGGATCACTTTCAAGCCATACACCAACATCTGCTTCACTGGTATGTGGTTAGACCTCAAACAACAAAGGCACAGTGACTCACACCTGTAATCCCGGGACTTTGGGAGGCTGAGGCAGGAAGATCACTTGAGCCCAGGAGGTTGAAGCTGCAGTGAGTTATGACCACACCACTGTACTCCAGCCTGTGTGAGAGAGTGAGACTCTAGCTCTTTTTAAAAAAACAAAAAAGAAAACCATGAACACTGCAGAGTCCTAATTAGGAAAAAGGAGTCAGGCTAGCAGGACCAGGCAAAATTAAAGTGATAAAGCAGATAAGCTATGGGTCTGCTTTCCTCCATGGTCCAGAACAGATAAACAAAGAGAGGAAGCTGACATGCTGTGGGTCTGTTCTTCAAAATGGCCCAAAACTTGTGGCCTGCCTGAGCAGATAATGTACAGAACTCACAGACTTCCTGCTTATCAACAAACACCTCAATTTATCAAACACCTAGGCTGATAGGAAAATGGAAGTTAGTTATCAACCAGCCCAAGTTCCATTCTACAAACTCTCCAGCCAGCCTTGGTCTCCAGCAGGCAGCTACTCTTCTGCT
>PVKP010039951.1:0-19803 GCA_004027715.1 Plecturocebus donacophilus
CTCAGTGAGGAGAAGAAGATGAGGGTGCGGGGGGCGGGGTGTTTGAGTGACTGGGAGATGGAGGGACGAGGGCACAGATTCCTGCTGGGGGAAGGACAGATACCTGGATAGGTGTCAAAGGGGTGGGGGAGGGATGACGGGGGCAGAGGGTCAGAGCCTCACGAATGCAGGAGGCCCGGGTGCACGGAGGACCGGGCAGGGCTTGGGAAATGTATTGAGCTCAGCGCGGATCGGTGTGCGTTGCTTTCAGGAGCTCCGGAAGATGGAAGGCTCCAGAGTGGGGGGCTGGGGCAGGCCGGGCGGGGGTCCAGGACCCGGGGTTCGGGTTGGACAGAGGAGAGAGAAGAAGCGGTGGCAAAGAAGCAAGTGGGCGCTCCACGCCGAACGCTGCAGCGGGGGCCTCCCCCGGTGGTCGCGGGGATTGCGGGCGATCGGGGAAGGGGGGGGTCTGTCTTTCAGAGCGGGGAGGGGCCTGCGCGCTCAGGACGGAGACCGGGGCGCCCCCAGATCCCGCCTGGCCCGCCGCCCTCAGCAGGGCTCGGGTGGGGCCGGCGCCGCTCCAGCGCCCCCTCCCCCGGGACCAACCGCGGTGACCCGCCCTCCCTCCGGGGCGCCCAGCCCTCCCTGCCCCCTCCCGGCGCCGCCCGCCCCCGGAGCCCTCACCTGGAAACGCTTCTTCACCCACAGCTTCTTCATGGCGGGGGAGGGGGCCGGGCCGGCGGCCGGGCGAGGAGGGGACGGGCGGGGGCGGGGCGGAGTCGGAGGCGGGGCCGGGGGCGAGCTGGGGAGCGGGCGGGAGCCGGCGCGGGTGGCGGAAGGAGCCTGGGGCCTCGGGAGCCGGGTGGGGGTAAGGCGGCGACGGCGGCGGCAGCAGCGGCGGCGGCGGCGGCGCTGGAGTCCGCCCCTCCCCCGCCAGCCTGCACCCCACCTGGCACCCCTTCCTTGTTCTGTCCCCTTGCTTCCCCTGGGGCGGCCCTCACCTGCCCCCCCACGCGATCACCAGCCACCTCCTGACGCCGAGAGCCGCGCACCCCCACCCTACATCTGTCTCCTGGGGCCTAGGCACCTGAGGAAACTGAGGCACAGAAAGGGGTGCAGTGGCCTCTAGCTCAGGCCACTTTCTGGCAGCCCAACGCGGCCTCCTCCCACCCTCACCTCCTCCCGCGGGGCTTCTCTGGAAGGTCCGCAGCATCTCGACTTGCTCATTCCACAAACATGCACCCACACACACTGTGCCAGGCAGAACCGAACTCGCCGAAGGGCACAGCGCCGGGTGGTGGCGCCTAGGTCAAATGCAGGGCAAGGGTCCTGGCAGTTGGGGACTCAGACTGTGAAAACCCCCAGACTTCTCAAGAAAATCAGAGAGGGCTTTATCTCGCCTTACCTCGAGTTTCTCGGTTGTCCCCTGCGTGGCCACCTACCCCGAATACATTCATACACACAAGCTAAGGTGCACAGAGGTACCCCCATTATTCACAAAGCTGGCCAGTGTTCTCACTCACAGGTAAGCACATTCACCAAATTTTTTGTGTGTTCCACCCCACCCCTGTCTTCCTTATTCAACACTGCGCACACTTTGCATACACAAAACTCTATCCTCCCCATGACCATTATAGCTGTTTCTTTAGCAATTACTAAGTGCCAGGCACTTTACAAATGTTACCTCATTCACAACAACCCCATGAGCTTGAAATCCTCATGAATAATCCCGTACTCATTTCACTGACAAGTGACTGAGTCTCAGAGAAGTCCTGTCACTTAGCCAAAGCCATGCAGGTTCTAGGACTCTGTGTCCTGGAGATGGGAGCTATCATCCCAGTGTGGACAGGTAGTGCCAATCCTAGTTTCTGAGTGGTGACTATTAAGTAACTATTAACAGTGACTGCATGTTTGGTATGTACCAGGCATTGTACTAAGCACTTTATGTGAATGAACTCATTTAATCCTCATCATGAGGAGGAAGACTGAGACATGGAGAGGTTACTTGCCCAAGGTCACACAGCCAATAAATTGAGGGAGCCAGGATTCCAACCTAGGCACTGTGACTGGGCCATACAGACTCACAAGCTGAATACTTTAATCCCTGGCTCTAAAGTAAATACAGCGGGGAGGCAGATGCATGAGAATCACTTATGCCCAGGAGGCGGCGGTTGTAGTGAGCGGAGATCGCACCACTGCACCCCAACCTGGGCAACAGCTCGAGACTCTGCTTCAAAAATAGTAATAATAAAATAAAATAAACTCAGGGAGAGACTCCTGAGTTTTGTTCAGCCTGCACAATGTTTGGACTAAGAGCACCACCCTCATATTCAGTTTCTACTTGACCCCTGCAGTTATTTGAGTTTGTACCCCTTTTTTAAAATTTCATTTTAGATTTCTTTATTTTTTTAGAGACTAGATCTCACTCTGTTGTACAGGCTGGCATACAGCGGTGCCATCATGGCTCACTGCAACCTTGGCCTCCTGGGCTCTAGAGTTTCCCCCCACCTCAGCCTCCCAGGTACCTGAGACTACAGATGCATGCCATCATGCCCAGCTAATTTTTTTTTTTTTTTTTTTTTTAGAATTGGGTAAAGATGAAGTCTCATTATGTTGCATAAGCTGGTCTTGATCTCCTGGGTTCAAGCTATTTTCCCATCTTGGCCTCCCAAAATGCTGGGATGATAGGCATGAACCATAGCGCCTGGCTGCTCCTTTATTCTAAAGCTTAGGTAGTGTCTTGTACATTCTGGGTGCATACAGGTGTTCTTGTTTTCCAGAGCATCAAAGCAAATTACAAGTACAGACACATGCACAAGGACATGTACTGAGCGAGCACACATGTGTCCACGCTCGTTCTAGCCAGAGGACCCTGGACACCCACGGGTGCTTTCCCTATACACCCCTAAACACACCCACTCACAGATGGGGAGCTGAGTGAGGAGAGGGGGTAACTTGAGCCCCTGTTCCCCAGGAGAATCCGAGGGGCTGGCACATTCCATAGCAAAAATAACCAATGGGCAGCGGGCGTGAGTGACGGGACAGCTGGGCCCAGGAGGGGCCGGCAGGATTCTGTGTTCCTGCCCTGGGTCGGCACTGCTCACCCCTGAAGGGCTGGCTGGAACATGCTCTCCGAGTGGGCCTCCCTGGCTGGCCCCAGATTGCCCCATTTTTCTCCCATAGCTGGGCAGTTGTGTCTCCCTGCCACTTCCCCAAACCCAGACTTCCAATTTCTGCACCACCAGCAATGCCCTCTAACCAGAGAAAATCCAAATCCTCATGCCATGCCTGACCTTTCACATGGACCCCACTCAGAGCCACAAGCTCCCACCCCACCTCCCTTTTGTCTCCTCTCTTTCCTGCCTCCGTTCAGTTTCTCCCTTCTTCCCTCATTTACCACCCTGCTCTGTATTTCTGACATACTATACAATTTACCTATTTACTATGTTTATTGCATATTGTCTGTCTCCCCTCACTAGAAAGGAATCCCCTGGAGGACATAAATTTTGGTCTCCCCCACCCCCCTGACTCATGGATCAAAAGCACATAGTAGGCACTCAATAAATATGGGAGGGGGTGGCAGAGCTGCAGGTGGAGAGGGTGAACAGTGACAGGAATGAGGACAGTAAATCTTCCTGCAGCCACTTCCATTTATCCAGCCTTCCCCTTTCTCTGCCCTAACCCAGACTCTTTTCCAAGAGGTCTTCAGTCAGAGAACTGACCATCTCTCATTCCACTCAGGATTCCCCAGGAGGGGGTCCCAGAGCTCCTCTCTGCTCCCACCCTTGGCCTCTCCTCAGCTCCCTGGTTGACACTAGGCACGCATGGATGTTACCACTCTCCGTACCCGTTCCCAGCTCCACACTAGTTTCCACCTGGCTTCTCTAGCCAGACATTCTAAATTCCCAGTGAAAAAGATAATAACTGCAGAATACTCCTCAATACAGGTTCTGGTACATTCTGGTACATTCCTCCACCCTTTCCTTGCCTAAACTGGCCCTCTCTCCCTATCTCTAAGCTCTCCCCACCAAGCCTTCAAGTCCCCAGGATGGTTCATTACCATGTATTGATCTTTGGTCCTTCTGATTAACACCAGAATCTTCTAGACCCTGGCTATGAAGCTCCAGCTAACACATGATGTAAGCATTATCAGCTCGCCCCTTCTCTCAGCTGTGCCCTCTCCTGCTTCCCCTCTGCCGTTTAGTCCAGGTCTGCCCTTCAGCCACACACTCATACCCACAGCTTTGAGGGTAGCACTTGCTGTGGTCACTGGATTTGCATGTAGCTCCTTAGCCTGTGCAGGTGGGAGCCTGATATTTTGAAAAGGAAGAATGCCTGCCTATCTTAGAGACTAGGCCAGAGATGGATTTGGGGATATTGACAGGAGAAAGATGGTAACAGTGAAAAGTCCTTGACAGTCTTCCTGCACTTCTCTTTCAATGGACAGGAAGTGTGGACCCAGACTCAGGTACCTGGCTTTCAGACCTGTCTCTGGCACCTCACTAGCCATGGGAACTTAGATAAATTTCCTCTTTGAACCCCAGTTTTCCTATATGAATAATGGTTATATCAGTAAGCTAGGGTTTGGAAGATTAAATAATTAAATGAGACAGGGTGCCTTCACATGTTAAGGATTCTACAGGTATTCTGCATTTCTGCCATCTTCCCCTCCTTTATTTTCTATTATTATTATTATTTATTTTTTAATTTTTTTTTGAGATAGAGTCTTGCTCTGTCACCCAGGATGGAGTGAAATGGTGTGATTTCGGCTCACTGAAACCTTGGCCTTCTGGGTTGAAGCAATTCTCTGCCTCAGCCTCCCAAGTAGCTGGGATTACAGGCACCCGCCACCATACCGGGCTAATTTTTGTATTTTTAATAGAGACAGGGTTTCAACATCTTGACCTTGCTGGTCTCAAACTCTTGACCTTGTGATCCACCCATCTCAGCCTCCCAAAGTGCTGAGATTACAGGCATGAGCCACCACACCTGGCCCCTTTGTTTCCTATTCTTTCCTCATTTCTACATCCCCCAAATCTCAGCACTACCCTCCATCTCAGTTCCCTTCCAAACTCTCCAGGCTGTAGCCCACTCGCCTTCTCACGGCCCCAACCTTCCAGAGCCATGCCCAAACCCTTCCATCCTTGTGCTAACATATCCGGCTTCAGGAGTGCCAGGAACCTAGCATCACTCTGTCTTGTTGAGCCAACAATCCCAGCCAGGAAAGCGTGTCCTTCCCTCTGCAGCCAGGTCCTTGCTTGGCTTCCTCGAGTACCCTGAAGTCCTCATGCTGTTGTTTCCAACCAAGAAAGTTTTCCGTGAGTAAGTGTGAGCAATGCCAAGCTGCTTGCCTGGCTGCTCTGGAGCAGGAGCTGGGCAGGGGCTGGTGGGGGTGGGCAACAAAAGGGGTAGGAAGCCAGATTCACCCAGTCAGTCACCCATCATCACCAAAGCAAAGCCCTTCCCTCCTCCAGAGCATGTGGGATAGGTGTCATAGTTACAGACGTGATTCTTTGCAGTAGGACAGACCGAGGCTGCCACCTGTGCCGCCACCTTCTATCTGTACAACCAGGACATGTTCTCAAAGGTGATTTGCTGCAGCCCAGCCCTCTTCCAGTTCTCATATATGAACGTCAAAGGGCCCCGGATCCAGCCCCACAGCACCCAGGGCCTTTTTCTCACCCCAAGCCTCTCAAGCCTGCTGTTCTACCAGAGCAGCCCAGCCTCCACACTGCCCCGCTGGCCTCTGTCTGGGTACCCCCAACCAGGCTCAGCTCTGCTGACCACACCACCAGGACTGCCGAGGGGCTGAGCAAACAGCTTGCACACCTCATCACTCCTTCCCGCTATGAGGGACCAAGGCAGGCCAGGAGGCACCCATCTAGAAAAATGCCAGGCCTGCGCCAATCATGTGGCAGCTACTTTCCCAACACTCTCCCTTCCTCTCTCTTCAGAACTTCTTGAGGAGTACAAAGCCCCCAGAGCCAAAATCAGGATTACTGGGTTCTCAGCCCTGGGATGGCCATAACTATCTCCATCTCTAACTAGACTAGTGCGTCCTAGGCAGATCTCCCCGACCTTGGGCCCACAGTGTCCTCACCTGTGAAAGGATGTGTTTGGAGCTGCAATTCTCTGTGGTCCGTTCCAATTTTAAATAACATTATGACTATTACTCTCCTTCTCAGCTCTTTCTTTCCCTTCCCTCATCTCTCCCTGAATCATATTCTCATCAACTCATCTATCTTGCCCTTTGATCTATGTTCTATTTTCATCCCCTTTTGCCCCTGGGAGGACCAGAGCTGAGATCCCCAAGGAGTCCACGCCTTCCCCAGCTCCGAAGTTGCCTAGAATGCACCCCATCCCCTGACTCCAGGCTGGGGAAGCCTGTAACTGTCCAGGTGCTTGGCCAACCAGGAGAAGCCGGTCTTGGTCCTCTCTAGCCCAGGCCTGGCCACAGAGACTCCAGGAGGGTGGACAGGGCAGGGCTCAGGGAGAGGAGATGCCGACAGAGGGAGGCCAGCCTGGCTGCCTCTCCTGACTCGGCTGTGCCCTAGAGCCTTCTTACCCACCCGCTGCGAGGGCTTTCCTCCCTATGCCTCCTCCCCCTCCTCCAAGGATCTACCCCTGCACAACAGCACCCGGGGGAGTGACATGTTCCTCTTAAAAATGCCCAGGGGGGTGAACCCCCAGCTCCTTGCCATCTCTCCCAGCTATTGCCCACTTCCTCAGAATTCTGTTTCTCAAGGCTCAGGCTGCCCAAGGCTCTGCCTTTGGCTAGAGAAGAACCATTTGGTTTACTCAAGGACTGAGGAAATCAAAAAGGAAGCCCCAAAATGAACCCGAGGCTAACAGCCCTGGCCTGGCCTCCGTGGTAGCCCCAGCTGGACCATAAGCACTGGGCCCAGCCTCCTGCCCTCCCCTTCTGCCTCAGACTCTCAGCCTTTTCTTCATACTGCACCTGGAAATCTAAGGGTGGGGGCCAAGCACTGGTCGAAAGCATCCCCCTCCCATGCTCTGGAAACATCCGCTCTGGAAGCTCAGGTAGGCGTGGTCCACGAGCGTCCCATCCCAGTTCCACGTGCATACCCCTCATCTGTTTGCACGGCTGCTCGGAGTCCAGAGCCCTCCGCAGCACCCATGCACGCACACACCTGCATGTGGATTCTCCAGCACTCACCTCCATTCATGCCCATGGGGCCTGGTCCTGGCTCCGCCTCCTCCTGCCCTGGACCCTGTTCACACGTGGCCACCCATAGGCCTCTTCCACCCTGCCGAGAGCTGATCACATCAACCCTGCCACAGCAGTGGCCTGCAGGGAGCTCTGAGCCATCCCTTCAACAGTGCGGCCTGGACCAGAGGAGCTGGCCCCCTCCTTCAGACATGCACCCAAGCCCCTGTTAAGTGGCTGATTGGAGGGTCGATCTCATGTTTAAATTATGGAGCTGAAGGGGACTCTTTCCTCCAGGAGGCTTCTCACTACAGGAGAATGAGAACTTCCACCCCAGAATTCCCTGAGAGGCGGGAGTGGGTCTCAGGCTTGTTTTACCAACTGCTTGCTGCCCCATGACCTCTGACTTTCCTGGGGAGAGCCTCTCTACCTTGACACCCCCTTCCCTGAACTTGACTGTGGATCTCACTTTTGGGTCCGGGGAGCCGAGAAGCCAGGGCACCTGGGAAGAAAGTGGAGGAACCAGTATCCAGTACCTGGCCCACGTGGCCTGGGCAGCCCTTCTCTACCTCCGAACACCCCGCCCGACCGGGCGCGGCCCCCACCTGCCCATTACCTCCGACCTCCAGCACTGTGAGCACCGCCTCGCAGGAGGCCCGGCCCCGCTCGTTCTGGGCCGCGCAGCTGTACACGCCGGCGTCCTGCGCCCCGCAGCGCCGCAGCCACAGGCAGCTGGGCTCGGGGGTCGGCGCGGGCAGGAGCTGCCCATCCCGGAACCAGCTGAGGCTGGGCTGGGGCGTCCCGCTCACCACCACCCGCAGCCGCATGTCGCTGCCCGCGCACACCGCCGCGTTCTTCAGGGGCCGCAGGAAGACCGGCGCCCCGGCCACGGCCGCGGGGGCCCCGCCGCCGGCCCCCACCTTGGCCCTCTTCGGGGGTACCGCGGGGCTGGGGGGTGCCCTCGTGCCCGCGTCCTCGCCTCGCGTGCCCCGGGATTTCTGCATGGCCACTGAGAGCTGGGCTGGGGGGACGCCGGAACCGGGCGGCCAGGGGGGCACCCGCGGGACGGTGCCCTGGGAGACGAGTCTGGGGGGCCGGCGGCCTGCCTTCCTGCTGCCCGCCCGCCTTCGGCCTGTGCTACCCAGAAGGTCACCGGGGCGGCCGGCGATTGCGCCTGGGGGCTATTTTTAGGCCCCCCGGCTCGGGTTGCGAGGGAGCCGTGGAGGGAGGGGGCAGCAGAGGAGGGACTTGACTCCACTCGGCTCCTTCTCTCCCTCCAGGAGCCCACATCGCGGCCCAGCTTGAGGGAGTCCCTGAGTATTTGCTCCAGGCTCTCTCCTCCGAGCGCGCCTGGCCCCCAGACGACCCACTGCAGGGAGTCAGGTTACCCCTGGACTCAGTCCCATTTCCCTTCCTCCTTCCTCTCAGACCCCTCATCCCTGCCCGGCTAGGCTGGGAAAGGAGGAAGAGGACCGGTCCTGGAGAGATGCCTGGGAGGTGGACGGGGAGGCAGGCCCAAGTGGAGGTGAGCAGACAGCTCCGAAGAGGGACCCTGGCCTCCCCTAGCGCCTCCATTACAGCTGGCGAACAGGAAGACCGGGAGCCTGGGAGTCAGGTGGGCTGGGGCCCCAGCGCGCCTTGCCCTTATTTGCTGGGTGACACCAAACCTCTCTCAACCTCCAAGTCCTCATCTGTAAGAATGGGTGGTGGAATAGGGTTGCAATCGGCAGAAAAGAGTGGGCAGGACATTCCAGGCAGAGGGAACGGCATGAACAAAATGAGCCTGATGAAAACAAAGGCGTTCTGGGAATTAGAGAGGTTTGGAGGGATTGAACCGCAGTGGGTGGGGTGAGCGGAGGAAGGGAGGTGGGGCCTGGAGAAGGCTTTGGTTGCTAAGGCTTTGGTGTCACTACCCGGAAAGCAGGGGGCGCCACTGCACAGTTTTAAGCGACAGAAAAAACACGGTGGGAGCTGTGTCTTAGGAGGATCCTCTTGGCAGCCACGATGTGGAGGATGAATAGAAATGAGGGCCAGTTCAAGTGCTGGTTCTCCGAGAATGGTGCTTGTTAAAAGGCCGAATTCCCAGCCCTCTTGTCCCATGCTGGTTCAGTGGCTGAGCTGGGAGGAACCTGCACATTTAACAAATGACTCAACTGATTCTGATGTGTCTAAAGGTTGCACGTTGAGAGACATCAAGAGTCCAGAGGAGACCTTTGTGATAGAACAGTTCTGCATCTTAGCGGGGCATGTGGCTCATGCCGGTAATCCCAGCACTTTGGGAGGCCGAAGTGAGTGGATCACTTGAACTCAGGAGTTCAAGACCAGCCTGGCCAGCAAGATGAAAGCATGTCTCTACTAAAAACACAAATATTAGCTGGGTGTAGTGGCTCATACCTGTAGTCCCAGATGATACTCAGGAGGCTGAGGCAGGAAAGTCTCTTGAACCTGGGAGGTAGAGGTTGCAGTGAGCCTAGATTACTTCACTGCACTCCAGCCTGGACAACAGAGTGAGACTCTGTCTAAAATAAATAAATAATTAATTAATTTAAAAAAAAACCAGAACAGTTCTGTATCTTTCTGTATCTTGACAGTGGTGATGGCCACTTGGCTCTATAAAAGTGATAAAATTTCATAGAACTAAATATGCATCTGCACTTGTATACACACACTTAGAGTGCATGTAACACTGGTAAAACCTGCAGAAGGTAGGTGGATTATACCAACACCTCTTTCCTGGTTGTGATGCTGTACTATAGTCATATAAGATGTTACCCTAGCAGGAAACCAAGTGAAGGTTATGAAGATCTCTCCATACTATTTCTTATAATTGCATGTGAACCTACAGTTATCACAAAGTAAAACATTTTTAAGAAGTCCGAGTGGGAGACCCAGGCCTGACCTTGAGCCCCAAAGGATAAAGCCCAGGAAGGGCTGAGAGGAGCCATGAATCGTTCAGAGACAGAGAATGTTATTCTTCCCCTTGCCTCCTCTTCCCCACCCTTATTCTGGGATACTGAAGTCAAAGAGAAAGAGAGAGAGTGAGAGAGAGTATGTAAAAAATACAGGAGGAACCATTTAAACACTGAATTACATCCATAGAGGTTAAGAACCTTGAAGAATAATTTTTTTATAATTTGCATACATTAAAGCTTATTTTTTGTGAGGTGCAGTTCTCTGGGTTTTGACAAATGTGTGGAATCGTGTATCTGCCACCCCAGGACCATACAGAGCAATTCCATCACCCCAGATATCAGCTTGTGTATCCCCTTTGGGCTCAGTCACACTCCCCTACACCAATCCCTGGCAACCACTGATGATGAATTGAATTTTAAAGTGTACATTAAATTCTAGAAGGTGAAAATATGGGGGAAGTCATTGCAAACAGATGGTGCATCAAGACAAAAGGAATAGAGACTATTCTAAAAACCACCCAAAGCCACCCGACACTGTGCCACTACATGTGTGTGGAAGGCAGTGGGTAGACTGTAAATGTTGGCTGGTTAGTTAGTTGGTTGACTAAATGAACCATGTGATCTTGAGCAAATCACCTAGCATCTGTAAGCCTCAGTTTCCTTATCTATAGAATGGAGGTAGATAATTAAAACCAACTCTGGGTTTTATTCATTTATTCATCCACAAAGTGTTTTTTATTTATTCATCATCAAATATTTTTGAGTTCCTACTATGTACTGGCACTGTGCTAAGGACTAAGGATATAGCAGTGAACAGAAAAAGATTCCTGCTCCCATTTTGCTTTTACTTGAGAAGAGACAAACAACAATAAAAAGAAATAAACTGGGTACAGTAGCTCACGCCTGTAATCCCAGCACTTTGGGAGGCCGAGGCAGGTGGATCACCTGTGGTCAGGAGTTCAAGACCAGCCTGGTCAACATGGTGAAACCTCGTCTCTACTAAAAATACAAAAATTAGCCAGGCCTGGTGGCACACGCCTGTAATTCCAGCTACTCCAGAGGCTGAGGCAGGAGAATCGCTTGAACCTGGGTGGCGGAGGTTGCAGTGAGCTGAGATTGTGCCACTGTACTCCAGCCTGGGCGACAGAGCGAGACTCCATCTCAGTAAAAAGGAAGGAAGGAAGGGAGGGAGGTACCTGTAAAGATTGTTAGAAGGAGGTAAGTACTGGGCCGGGTGCGGTGGCTCAGGCCTGTAATCCCAGCACTTTGGGAGGCCGAGGCAGGTGGATCACGAGGTCAAGAGATCAAGACCATCTTGGTCAACATGGTGAAGCCCTGTCTCTACTAAAAAATACAAAAATTAGCTGGGCATGGTGGCGCGTGCCTGTAGTCCCAGCTACTTGGGAGGCTGAGGCAGAAGAATTGCTTGAACCCAGAAGGCAGAGGTTGTGGTGAGCCAAGATTGCACCATTGCACTCCAGCCTGGGTAACGAGCAAAACTCCATCTCAGAAAAGAAAAGGAGGTAAGTACTGTCCACAAAGCTTAAGGCAGATGTGAGTGTGGTGGGGGATTGCACTTGCAAATAGGGTGTAGCTGGAGTTGGCCCCATTGGGAACATTTGAGCCAATCCTGAGTAAGAAAGAAAATGATGCAGATATCTGGGAGGGCTGCTTCAGGCAGAGGTGGGAATATACCTGGTGAGCTCCAAGAAGAGGCAGCAGTCCAGAGAGGCTGGAGGGAGAAAGGGGAGAGAGGAGGGAAATGGGTCAGACAAGCAGCAGGGGCCAGATAGGCTAGAATTTTGCAGGCCATGGCGCTTTTGTTCCTGGAGAAATGAAAAGTCATCTTAGGGTTTTGAACAGAATTACATGATCTGACTTACGTTGTAGTGATGGCATTAAATTATTATATTAAATATTCAAATAACTATTAACTATTTAAAAGGGCCTGGCACAGAGCCTGGAACATGACTTGTCTTCTGCCTTCCTAGATTCAGAATTGGGGTGTTCGTTGATTTGCGGGCAGGAGTCTGTGGGCCTGGGTAGGGAGGGCACAGGTCCATGCAAGTCACTGGTGCCCTCTTCTGGGAGGAGCCCACAGTATCTGTGACAGCTGGAAGCTGTCAGGCTCTGGCCAGGCCAGGCACTTGGGACAGCTGGCTCCAAGGCACTTGCCTGTCCCTTTGCGTGGGGGCCCGACAGTGCCCTGCAGCCTGGCGCCTGGCTGGGTACGTGTACTGCCAATCTGCCCTGCAATCACAAGCCTGTGGTGTCATGGAAAGAGATCTGAGCTCCAGTGGCCAAGGAGCCTGGGGCCCCGTCCTCCTTTGCTACAGACTGCTGTGTGACCTGGGCAGGTCACCCTACCTCTCTGGACCACTGGGCACTTCTTAAGCCATAATGATGTACCACATGCCTGGCACATGGGAAAATCTCAGTGAATGTTCATTGAATCAGTGAATAAAGTGGAGGGGTCATCAGCCCTTCCTGGTCAATATTTAATTTAGATAAAAGTAAGTAAAAGTGCACAGTAGGTATCCATTCATTAAGTATTTAAATATTTAATGAGTACCTACTATTCTTCTGGGCAGTCTTCTGGGCACTTGGGATACAGTAGTGAATAAAATGGATAAAAACTTTACCCTTAGGTAGCTGACATTTTAGGTGTTAAATCGAAGGTTATTGATGCATTTGCAGATGTGCCTTGGGCGAGCTTGCGGTGAAAGGAAGGAGGGAAAGGGTGGATGAGTGGAACAGGACAGGGACCTCAAAGGACAAGGGGTGAAAAGGCACCCAGAGTGGACAGACAGGCAGGAAAGTGTCTGCTGAGGCATCAGTCCTGGCATACAGTATCTGCCTCCACCATCCCTTCTGTTCCACCCTGTCCACTGGGGTCAGAGCTGGTCGGGGCCTGGTCCCTTGGGTCCAACGGGAAGCCAGTCAGCATTCTGTGAGCACTGTTACTTCTCAGTGTTCAGAGTCTTAAGGGTAAGACACCAGAGCCCAAGGAGCAGGAGGAGGCTTTACCATAGAGGTGATGAGGTATGTGTGGGGATGTGTGCGGGAGGGGCACACTGAAGAGCTGGTTGTCTGTATATGACCACACAGGACCCAATAGCACCCATTTTTTTTTTTTTAAGAGACAAGACCTCACTCTGTCATGCAGTCTGGAGCACAGTGGAGCAATCATACCTCACCACAACCTCAAATTCCTAGGCTCCGATGATCCTGCTGCCTCAACCTCTCAAGTAGCTGGGACTACAGGTGCACACCAGCACCAGCAAACCTTGCTTGCTTTTTTTTTTTTTTTTTTTCTGGTAGAGACTAGGTCTTGCAGTTTCCCAGGCTGGTCTCAAACTTGTGGGCTCAAGAGATCCTCCCACCTTGGCCTCCCAAAGTGCCGGGATTATAAATGTGAGCCACTGCACCTGGTTGAAACCCAAATCTTTTTGGTTCGTATTTGCCCATTCCCTGGGTTCCGTTGGTCACTGCTCAGCTCCCAAGAAGACAGGCAAAGATTAGAACCAGAATTTCTAGTTCCAGGTGGCTGTGCTCAAATAATCCTTCCCCTCTAGGGTATAGAGAGTGGCCCTGGGTCTTCTTTCTTCTCTGAGGACAAGTGGGTAGCAGTCACGGGAGACAGGTGTGCTGAGAAGGAAGAGCTTTCTTTCAGAACTGTCCCCAGCTGGAAGGGGCTATCAAAGACGCAGTGAGTTCCCTGGCTCTGGAGACACTCAGGTAGAGTTTGAGGAAGGCTCGTGAAGGATGTAGGGCAAGGCTGAGAAGGGGGTTTCTGCACCACAAGGATCATTGCCTGGGAGCCTTCTGAGGTCTGACTCTGAGAGCCTAAGATTCCTACATTCCTTTCACCTTAGTGACTAGTCCATACCTAAGCATTTGGTGGGGCAGGGGGCAGGAGAGGGGCTGCCTTCAAAACCTCCCCTGACCCATATGTCCCTTTATCCTTTGTGGGACAGATAGGTATACATAGCTCATTCAGGAGAAAGAAGAAGGATTCCAGAAACTACTCACAGACATACGCACCCCTTCTAGACCACCTGGGTCCAGCCCTGCCCATGTGTTTCCAGCATGGAGAGGCTGGCATAGACTCCAGGGCCCCCAACAGGCTCAGGAATAAGAAGCCCCTTACTCATTCCTCCTCCTCCATCCCAGTGCAAAGACATTGGAAATGGAACTTTCAATTTCATTTCCTGCGACGTTCGTTGTGGAGTTTCTCTACAGGTTGATTGGGATAGTTCTGGGGCCTATAGAATTTACCCTATTTGAATATTGTGGGGAAGGAAATGAACAAGAGTCGTCAGTGGCAGAGGGAGGGGACCCTGGGCTGCACCCCAGGTCTTCTCAGAGCAAAGGTGAGGAATACAACAGAGAAGGGGCCTTCTTAGAGAGAGGGGTGACTTGCCAGCCAGGGCCACATTAAAGGAGGGGAAGAAAGAGACAACAGAGAGGCTTTTGGAAGTTTCTGGAAAAGTCAGTTTGGAAGGTCAGGTTAAGGACCTTAAAACTAAAACCTCCTGAGGTTTATTTGACACACAAACTGTCTGAGCTTATTATCTTTGTGATCTCTACTCTCTTCCTGACTCCTTTAAAGGATAATCCCTGAAATCTCAGAGGAGAAACTTGAAGGCTGAGACCTACGTGGATCCATCGTTTCCTACATCTTTGATCCACCAGAATATATTTTTTAGAAGGAGTAAAAGAGACAGAGCCTTCACTCTCCCCGCTACCCTACCTCTTAGCTATCCAGTTGCCCCAAACCCTATGCTGAATCATTAAGATTTCCCCACAAATGTGAAATGCCTCCTTTAACCTATGTATGTCTCATGTGTGTGAATCTTGCTCTAAACACTCTATTTTGTTCATTAATATTTGTATATTTCCTCTTCATTAACAGATCTGTTTTAATTATCATAGCTTTCTGATATGTTTTGATGTTCTATGATTTTCTATTTTTTGTCTCCTTTTTCATTTTTTGAGACAGAGTCTCACTCTGTCACCCAGGCTAGAATGCAGTGGCACAATCACAGCTCAATGAAGCCTCGACCTCCTGGGCTCAAGCGATCCTGCCACCTCAGCCTCCCAAGTAGCTGGAACTACAGGCTCACGCCACCATGCCAGGCTAATTTTTTATTTTTTGTAGAGTCCAGGTCTTGTTACATTGCCCAAGCTGGTGTCAAACTCCTGGGCTCAAGAGATCCTCCTGCCTTGGCCTCCCAGAGTGCTGGGATTGCAGGTGGAGAAACTGCCTGGCCTCCTTTTTTTTTTTTTTTTTTTTTTTTCATATATCCTACACCCCCCTCCCACCTTCTCCAATTCTCTTAAAATTTTTCTTTGATATTTTGACATTGCACGGCATTGAAATTATAGATTAATGGAGACCAAATTGACTTCTTCAGAGTATTGAAGCTTCCTCTCAAAGCACAGAATCGATCTTTCCATTTTTCCAAACATTATTTTTTCTGAATTGGGACTTGTATATAAAAATGGTATTGGAAAGGGTTAATAGAAAGAGACCATTGGCTCACATCTGTAATCCCAAAGCTTGGGAGGCTGAGGTGGCAGGAGGAGCAATTGAGCCCAGAAATTCAAGACCAGCCTCGGCAACATAGAGAGACCTCGTCTCTACAAAAAAATTAAAAATTACCCAGGCATGGTGGCGTGAACCTGTGGTCCCAGCTACTTGCGAGGCTGAGATGGGAGGATCGCTTAAGCTCAGGAAATCCAGGCTGCAGTGAGCTGTGATCATACTGCTGCACTCCAGCCTTGGTGACACAGCAAGACGCTGTCTCAAAAATAAAAAGAGTGAAAAAAAGGAAAGAAAAGAAAAAGAGGCTGTTGGCTTCTTTGGAGAAGGGACTGGGGGAACCCTACTTCAGAGTCAGTTAGTGGGGAGCAGCTACATCCTTCAAAAAGAATAGCAGGTGATGTCCCCCAGCCCGGCTGACCTGAAGGTGCAGAAGGGAGCATAAGGGGGCCAGTCCTGGAATTGGAGCCTAACGAGAGGTATTTGTGGTTCCCCAACAAAAGCCCCTGTCCAGCCCTCCCTGCCCCATGTGTTGCAAACAGACAGCAAGACCAGGCAGCTCTGGGAATGGAAGCAGGTGCGAAGCCCTGGGGAAAGTTTGGCTGGGCAGGTCAGTACAGTCCTTCTCAGGGAGACAGGTGGTATCACAGGGCCCCAGGGACCCCACAGGAGACCTGGCAGTCAAGACAGCAGGGGCCAGCTCGGCTTGTGTGCGAATCTCTTTATTGTTTCTCTCCAGAGCCCCTGCAGCAGGGGAGGGGAAGGCGTGGGGAGGTGGGCTCCCCTCCCACCAGCCCGAGACCGCTCTCTGCCTCTCTCCTCTCTTCTCCAGCACCTCACCCACTTTCTCTCCTTCTCAATCTCCTGCTCCCACATCCAGCACCTTCAGGGATTCCCTCTTGTAGCCCCTGCTTTCTAAGTCCACCCTGGGCTGGGGAAAGGAAAGTAAGATACCACAGGGACAATGTCAAGTCCCCCAGTCTCCACAGGGGATAGTCCCCCTGGCTACCTGCCTGGCTTCCTCTCTCCTGAGCTGAGGGCTGAGAAGGTCCACGGGGCTCAGTCCTGGCCCTGCAGTATCCCAATACCCTGTTCTAGGGCCGTATCCAGAGCCAGAGGCTAGTGCCTGGGGTCATGGAGGTAGGAGAGACAGGGCCACTGCTCCAGCCTGCACTTGATCCGGCACAAGAGCCAGGCTCACTCACTGCCAACAGCCAAGGCTCATGGCTGGGGGCCACAGAGGCAGCTGGGGCATGCCCTGTGACCAGGCGGGGATGGGCCATGTCCCTGTTGGGGACCACGAGGGATGGCCAGTGAGGGGGGAGGGGGTCAGAGGCTGTGAGGGGAGGACTGAGGCTGGGTGCAGTGTCCTGGGCTGGAAGAAGGCTGGCTTCAGGGGGCAGTGAGGACAGGGGCGAGGACGGTCTCTGGCGGCAGAGGGTCTCTGTCTTTAGAGCACTTCATGCTGCTGCTGTGTGGCCTCACTGACGACCTGGGGAGGAAAGAAGCCCAGTCCAACCATGTGCTAGACAGAGAATGGAGCCACAGCCCTGAGCCATCCCCACCCCAGGGCCAGAGGATCTCTCTTGCCCCACTAGCCAGGGGCCTGGGCCAGCACAGCTGGGTGGAAGACAGTGCCCACAGACACATCCATAGCCCCCACCCAGAGGAAGGGGCCCAGACAGACCACTTACCTCCCCATCCCGAGTCTCGATGGTCTTGATCATCACCGTCTTCTTGGTATGGACCTCAGAACCCCTTTGCTCAGGGCTGGTTTCTGTAATAGGGTTCATCGCACACTCAGCCTGACCAAGTACCAGTGATTGGGAATCCATCTGGGGCCATATTGGGCAGAGCCCTAGCAGACCCCAACCCTCCTCAAGACAGGCTTCTTACTTCTTCACGACTTAATACCTGTTCTTGAGCCCAGCACCCAGCAGGTAGTTCTGCAGTCCCAGGGCCAGTCCCATAGTTCAGAGGGTCTCAGGAGCCAACAGATTTGCTCCACGTGCAGGAGGCTATGGGACCCCTGATGCCCAGACTGCACAGCATTGACATTCCCCATACCTCCTAGTTTCTCTCCAGGCCCCAGGAGAGCCCTGCACACAGTTGTATCCTGGGACTCCCCTTCTTCAACATAGAACCCCAAAGCCCGGTCTCAAGGCCCCCTTTAGAGGATCTTACAGTACTCATCTCCCTTTAAGATTTCAGATGAGCAACTTGACGTCTGAATGAAAGTGAGACTGAGCAGGAGTCAGTCACTGACTCATTGTGCTGATAGTCAGCCACTTGCCCTTGTGTGCCTCAGTTTCCTCACTGAGGACACGGAGTGAAGTGGGACCAACCATACTTGCCCTACCATGGCCACAAAGCTATTGATTTGGAAAAGCACTGCGCAATGCGGTTGGGTTTTTTCGGTACTGTGAAGTTTTAAACACAAGACTCATACTTGGTGTCTGTATAAGCAACTAACTGAAGAGAGAGTCTCTGAGTTGTACCGGAAGGGTCAAATGGAGGTCCTTGGTATTATGAGTTTGGTGTTCATGAATTTCCTTAGCTAGCAACTAGCCTGTGATGAACGTTGTGACTCGGTGGAGCATAGCGTGTACTTTTTCCTGATAGAAATGTACATCGACGGTAGAAAAGGTTTGATCTAGGAAAGGAGAAGCTGCCAAGGACTCCGACTTGCTTTCCTAATGCATCATTAGCGTGTGTTTCTCTGCTCTCTGGGGTTGGAAAGCCATTCCATCTGCATATTACTAATGTCAGAATGGCAGAATGCCCTAAGAGCTCGTTCTTTTCATGGTTTGGCTTTGCTAAGATTTGGCTTTTTTTTTTTTTTTTCAAATGGCATCCAACATCTTGCTCCAGCAAACTGGAGGTGTTTAAAGGGCAGCCAAGGCGGTGCTTGGCAATGTACCAAACAGACAATGGGCTGTGGGTGCCTTCGAACGCAGGTGATATGAGATGCTCCTGAAGCCAGGTCCCCAAGGACACCCCTGCTACTTTTAGAGTTTGGGATTCAGAACAGAGGCTGCTTTCTGAGGCCCAATAGTCCAAGAAGGTGCAGGGGGTATGGTAAGTACAATACAATATAATCACATAAAAAGCTCTCTCTGTCATAAAGTGCCCCATCCGCCTCTACCTAAACTGTCTCACATACCTGCAGTGGCTCCCTTTTACTTCCCCAGACTCCAGGTCTCTCCCTGGCCCCATGGTCCCATCCTTCCTCCTGGCTGGCCTTGGGCAGTGCCCATGCTGGACTCCTGGCCCCTGCAACCCCAGCCTTCACCTGCCTGCAGACACTCACCTCGGAAGTTGAGGGCAGAGAAGGTCTGGATGGGGAGGTTGATCCTGAAAGGGAAGAGACCAAGCCTCGAAAAGTTAAAAAGCCTGCCATCTTTCCCTGAGACCACCCATCAAGACTCAGCCTGGTCCTTTCTAAACGCCATCCTCGGCTGTCCCAGTCCCACTGACCCCAGCACTCCCACTGTCCACACCACTCAAGGAATGGGGTCAAAGGCCAGCTAGAGTTGTCCCAGGGATAGTCTCCTCGGGAAGGATCATTCATTTTCAACTCTGACCTGCTGGCATGACACCAGGATGCCCAACCCCACTGCACCCTCCAGTGCACCAGGATTTCCTTCTTGCTCCTGGCCCTGAAGGTTGCATCAGTAGCAGCTGTGGGTGATGTCCATTGCTTGTGACCACCCTCCAGCCACACCAGTTCTGAGGGCTGATCATTTAGGCCTAATGCTGGAAAAATGCCACATGCCTTTAGCTACTTTCAAAGGCTGTCATATGTAGACGTAACTCTACAAAATCTGAAGTTTCTCTTTATGTGTATACCTATATCTAAACACGTCTGCTGCTGTTTTTGTTTTTTGTTGTTTTTTTTTTTTTTTTTTTTTTTTTTTTTTTTTTTTTTTTTTTTTTTGAGATGGAATCTCACTCTATCGCCAGGCTGAAGTGCAGTGGCGCAATCTCTGCTCACTGCAACCTCTGCCTCCCGGGTTCAAGCTATTCTCCTGCCTCAGCCTCCCAAGTAGCTGGGATTACAGGTGCCCACCACTACGCCCAGCTGATTTTTGTATTTTTAGTAGAGACAGGGTTTCACCATGTTGACTAGGATAGTCTCGATCTCTTGACCTCGTGATCTGCCCACCTCGGCCTCCCAAAGTGCTGGGATTACAGGTGTG
>PVKP010039952.1:0-19799 GCA_004027715.1 Plecturocebus donacophilus
CTTACCCTGCTCCCCTGTTTTGTACCCATTAAAAGTCAGAGTGTCCAGGCACCGGGGCCATTACCAGACTCTGCGTACTGGAGGTAGTGGTCCCCTGGGCCCAACTGCTTTTCTCTTAATTTTGGTGTATCCCGTCTTTATTTCTACAGTGTCTCATCTGCGCACCTGTAGAAAATACCCTCTAGACCCAGCAGGGCTGGACCCTGCAGTCCAGGTGCGGTATGTACAGCCAATGATCACATGCATCTAAATAACAAATACTTTAACCTGGTAACCACACGTGCTACAGAGCAGATACCTTGGCAATCTTATGGCACTTAAGTCCACCAGTGAATTATCCACTAACCAGAGAGTTTCAACTCGAATTAGTCTTCTAAGAATTCTGTTAAAATTTTCAACTTGGTAAGGATCCCCCAAATCCTGAAATGAAATGTTCAAGTTCTGAGGAAACACCAATAAAAAGAAAAATATAAGATCTTTTTTTGGGTCAACTTTAGTTATTCATTTAAAATGTATTGTATATATTAATTATACCAGTAGTTTTTAACCTTTATTTTTGGTCCTCCAGGGTATTCATACATCCAAACACAATTATGTTGTAGCAATTCTCAAGACAGACAGGGTGAAGATCTTGATCAGAATTACTGAGCAGCATACAGGGTTTGGGAGGATTCCAGGGGTGTATAGAGGAAGAACAGGATTCTCAAGCAGATTCTGAGATTTTCTAGGGGTGTAGAATGGAAGAGATGAACTTCTGACTGCTTTACATGATCAGTAATCATTAGCCTCCCTTGAAAATCTCAGAAATCACATTTATAAAATTTTCAGAGTAAGATAACATCATTTGAAAGAGGAAAAGTATGGTTTTGTTTAAATTAACTAGAGATACATACTTCAAAGTGACTTGGTGTGCTTCAAAGATAGTGAATAGTTTATTTTCACTTTTAACATCAGCAACTTTGTTATAAAACACACTGCTACCGCTCTCAATGGTTGCATTGCTCTTGTAAAATGCATTCCTAAAAGTCAACTTAATTTTTTCCCCATATTTTACCATCAATTTCTGTCAATAATTATTGAATAGAATGACAATCCCTTTTTTAAAAATTTGAGTCAAACAATTGCTGTTTTTAAGGAAATACAGACATTATCTTTAGAAAGATTATTAAGGTCTTTATTTTAAAATAAAACTTGAAAAATGACAAAAGTTTGTATTACCTATACATTAAAATCATCTCCTCAGAAACTTTTTAAAAATTTATCACTATTTCCCAACTAAGTTTTCTATGATAGTTTACAGTTTAGCCATTCTCTTACAGTATAGTTATTGGAAAGACGATTAATTTTTCTATGAATTTATTGGCAAGGCTTCATTTACCTTAAAGTATACCCAAGGTTTAAATTGCAAGTATAATGCAGGAATGTATATAAACACCTGCTGGGACAAGTCCTAACATGTGTGATGAATTATATTGTTTACTGAGAACGATGGCAAGGAAAACTGAGCCAGCCCCCCAAGCGGAAAACTGCTTAGGACATTCTAAAGTAGTAAACAGTATATTTATATCATACAGCAGTTAAACTAGTTCTTCAAGCACAGGATATGTGACCCTGCCCTGGTGGCTCCCTCGTGGAGAATGCTTTCTGGTTTGCCTTTGATCAGTGGTAGGAAAGTACCAGCTGCCTGCCTAGTTTATCTTGGGTCTATGAGAAAACACAGAAAATCTGCTTGGTAATGATAATCACCTGTTCAGAGAGAATAAATACGTGGGTCAGCATCTGCTCGAGGTGCTCAGCTCTGAGGGCTGTTGGCCTCTGATGTTGTCAGTTCAGAAGGTTAGTAATGCTCTAAAAGTCCCACTTTACACTCTCTCTCTCTGTTTCTTAATACCTTCAGTGCTGCCTGGGTGGGGATCTCTATGACCGAGCTGGTCTCGGTAAACACCAAAATGACCACTCCTAAAGAGAGTCTAGGAATGGAGTCGGGGCCTTAGGTATGTTGTTTAAAATTTTAAAATAAGTAGATGTGTTGTTTACACTTTTATTAGATTGTATCCATTCATTATATATGAATTACTTAATTCGAAAAGACAGAACCATACTGGGACATGGTATTCTATTTTTTTTTTTCTTTCCCTGAAAAATTGCATAACTTTGGGCAAGTCAGTTTTCTTTCTGGACTTCCTTTTCCTTTCTAAAAATAAGAAATTTAAACCAGACCCTCTCTAACGCTCCTTCCTATCCCCTAATTTTATAATTCTATGGTATATAAGTCTGTGAAGCAAAGGAGGCATCAAGAGTCCTCAGCAAAGAGTTGTTGTTTTTTTTTTTTTTTTTGTAGAAAGTAATTTAGGGAGAGAAATAGGAGGAGAGCTGACTCTCACACTGAGAGACTCCACAAAGATGGAATCCAGGAGAGGAAAGCAGCTTCCACACTGAGTGGAAGGGAGTAGAGAGAGATGGAGTTTAGGAGGGGAAGACAGGCTTCCACGAGAGTGTGGAAGGGGACCCCAGAGGGAAAATCCAGGAGAGAGAAAGACGGCTTCTATGAAGGGAGTGTTCGTGGAAGGGGATCCAGACATGGAGTCTGCCAACAAAGAGTTTTAAACATTGTTTCGTTTCTGAAAGGCTTCTTAAACTTGTCAAGTATAATTCTATCCCTTGATACAAAAATATCAGCCTCTCACTCTGTTGTGAAGTAGTTGACTTATTCTTTTAATTGCCAGCACCACTTATCTTTCCCAGTTAACCTTCAGTCCTCTCCCCAAGCGTGATTTGATCCAGCTGGAATTAAAAGCTTGAAGTAGTCACAGCCCCACAACTTCATAGTGAGCAGGCTGACTAACCGCAGGGCTTGCTTCAGTGCTCGTGGCTCAGTCAGCAGGGTGGTTTTCAGCACCTGGAAATGACAATCCGGCTCCCTCGCTGGTGAAAAATCTGATTTGTTCCATGATGGGTTTGAGCTGGCTGCTCAGAAGTTTCATCCTGATGCATTGTTCAAAGGGTTCCAGATTGCATCATGAACTCATTGATATGGATTGTCCAACATTTGAGTTTTTTAAAAAAATTAACAATTTTGTTCTCAAGTATTTTGAACTTTTTGTCAAATTTCTGCAATATCAGGTTAAAATAAAGGTTAGAAAATATGTAGCATATCATGAAAAGAAGGGGGGAAGAAGTAATAGAGAAGCCAAACACTGAATTTTAGAAAAAGCTCTCAAGAGATGCTAAAAGTTTTGTTATTTATGCCTTTAAAAAAAAAAAAGTCAATGAAAAAATAAGCTTTTTTTAATTAATTAATTAATTATTTTTTTTTTATTTAAAGCTCTCACCTCGCAGTCTTCCCAGTTTTCTTGTAGCCATGTTTCCCATTTGTTTTTTTTCAATAACTCTTTTCCTTGGGGGTAAGTCACGCTCTACCTGTCTGAAAAGGTGTTCTTCAGAGGGTCCTAGGTAAGAACCACACGGTGAGATTTCGGAAGTATGGTTAGGGGCAGGACTCGCATCTTCACTTGACATTTGGCCAGTTATTTGAAACTCAGGACTGGGGGAAACATGATCTGACCCACATGGTGTGAGCAGTAATGAAATGATTTAGCCTGCTCCTGTCTCCCTAACCTGGTTGGGGGAAAGGTTGGAGACACAGAAAGATCCAGGACTCCACTATACTTTTCATTTCCTAATGGTTGAAAATCATTTTTTAAAAAAATCTTGCCAAATAACTTTCCTATCTTCGAAAGAAAATTGAGCTAAACCTCTTATTTGACAACACTAAACCAGATACACAGTTATGACTAATAAATTAATCAAAAGATGACTATTAAATATCTAAACCGCTCAGTTTTCTCATTATCCTTCTGCTGTAGGAGCCTCTGGCTGTGTGTGAGAGGCTTACTACCCAGCCCTCTCAAAACAAGAGGAGTGGCACAAAAAAGAGGAAATATGAAGCAATTTTTTTCATCTGCTTTGCTTTTTAAAAAGCATTTTTTAAAAGAAAATACAGTTTTTGAAAAACGAGTTATAGATTATTTAAATTTAAATTGTTCTTTTTTATGCTATCCATGGTCTAAGTTTCTCCAGATGACTCAGTTGCCTTTAGCTTAAAATTTCATAATTTATTTTTAAATCTAATTTAGCACATCACTATGAAAATGTGACAGTTAAAATATAAAATATCTCTATTTTTTATATGCCTGCCTTAAATTCTGGGCATATATTTGAAGGTTCAGATAATTTAATTACTTTCTAGGACTATTAAAAGGAGAGGGGAGTTCTCCCCTCTCTATTAATGATAGAAAAAAGTCAACATGTAGAATTAACTTTTAACCCTACATAAATATTTCTAGCCCAGTCAAGTGAGAACAATCACTAGTATAGTGATTTAATCTTCATTTAATTTTCTCTTGGGGGATTGTGAAGTCACTCCTTATTTTCTTTCTCTTTTGTCTCTCAATTAATAAGTCACCTTATCCTAGCGGTTTTCCCTTTGAGAATCCATCCCTTCCTTTTCAGTGTCTAGGTTCTCAGGTCTTCCTTCTTAAACTGCAATTACTTTCTCTTGAATATTCTTGCTTGCAATGTTCTCTCCTCCAATGTAAATGGCACACGTTACCACACAACTTCCAAAAACACAGCTTTTATCATAGGACTGACTACTGAAAACACTTCAGAAATTCCTTCTTGCCTACAAATCCTAGTTTGTCAGATAAGGCTTTCCAAAATCTTCCCTCAATTTCCATTTCTGAGCTCATTTCTCACCATTTTCCAACATTATCATCCTCCAAATAAGGTTTTCATAAAACTTTCAGGGATAGGGAAAGAATGTCCTGTTTCCAGTCTGGAATTCGTTGGTAGCTAAATGTGGGACCCCAGGTGACTAATTTTAATTTCCCGATCTTCAGTTTTTCATGTCGTCAAAAAATAGGGGGAAGGCCTGAATCAAGGGCTGGCCAAGAACTGAATTTGGTGAGAAAACATGTTTGACATTCATGGTGCTTTATGAAAATACTGATTTCCAGTACTTAAGGCCAATACAGGCTTTTTTTTTCTTGCCATAGTCCCCTACACTCTCTAGTGTGCTTCCCCAGCAAACTTCACTCAGATGTGATGACAACCAGGCCTTGAAAGCAATCCCACACTAAATGACTTCAGTTTCCTACCATCTCTATCGTGGTGTATTTCTATGAGTCGCACCTGGTACTATTTGCATGCACTTTCTCCTGTTTCTCTGGAACGCATGACTCCCCTTATTTCAAAGGTAAAAGCATAAACAAAAAGGACACTGAGGTCATCAAAAACAAACTTTGCTTTTGTGGCCTATTTGCTTTTCTGGACTATGATAAAAAGTAATAAGTTCATTTGTGAAGAGTGTATGGAAGGCAAAAAGTCCGATATTTCATTATTTCGGCACAAACATCAGTTCTTACTCTTGGAGCAAGTGGAGGTCAGAGTGTAGCCTTCCTTTTCAGTCATTTCTCTCATAATGAACTCTGCTATTATCACCCAGGAAATCCTTTGACCCTGAATGAGGCAGTATCTCAGTCAACTTACAAATAAAATATCCTTGTGTTAGGAAATGTTCTTCCTCATTGATGAGGGTAATTGGATTTAAAAATCACACAAGTGGAAAACTGGAACCATCACTTAATTGACGAGGGAGATCTTCAGGCTGTATTATCTTTCACCACCCCCACTTCAAATTTGGTGGCTTTCCCTGTGCACCAGATAACCCAGTTATTAAACTCTTCCCTGTTTTGTTTGTTTGAGTGTTATTGATCTTCTGCTCTTTTAATTATTTCTTTTTAAAGTAGCTTTCAAAGCTTTCTTTGAAGCTGGAGGCCAAAGTTCACTTCCACTGTGAGGAGTTGAATTAAATTGGATTTTTTTTTTCTCAGGCTTGGTTGGTAATTTAAGATATATCTTAACAGCTGAACTACAGTCTGGAAAATCTGACAGTTCAGGGATGTTGGCTTTCATTTGCTCCCTCTCAGGCTGTTTTGTCCCCTCACTGGATTTGTAACACAAAATAGCAGTCATTGAATTAACTTTCTGGGATATTTTTGAAAGGAAAAAATCTATTCTTTACAAGAATTCTGCAGCAGTTTACTCTTTTGCTTTACTTACTTGTGAAAACTTAAGTCAGCCTTGATCTGGCAATCGAAGCCTTCAGCAATTAATGTTTATCACATACCAGATAACCTTTCCTTTCTTATGAACTCTTCCAGAATGTACAGTCGAGGCAATTGAGATCAACTGAAGTGGCTTTGATGGGTGTTTTAAGATCTAATCTGGAAAGAGGGTAATTCTTCTCAAAATGCCTTTGAAAAGCACTTGTTCTCCATACCACAAAACAAACTTAAATAAAATTGAGAGCAATGAAGGAGGGACATCTATTTTCTCCCTGGTTTGAGGCGATGGGATTTTTCGAGTGTTTTCCATCCCAGATCATGTTCCGGTCCTTTTATGACCAGTCACTTACAAGAGATTGGGTGTTGTTAATAATCTATAGAAGGAAAATGCACTTCTATCTCTGCAGAGCAATGATGCCTTCTGCATGAATGGCCACCATGGTCATTACATGAGATTGGTTTTGCTGAGTGATGACCTCAGCACATAACCTGGTCACTTAAGTCCGGGAGAGAAGGAGACCTTTGGACATTCTCTGCACAAGCTCATTTTCAGTTTACTCACATTTTATTTTCTTATCATCACCAATTTCTGCAGTTCTCTCTACACCTCAACCCAGCACTTGTGCTCAGAATACAATCTCTTTCTGCCTCTATGATGGCCACAATTATCAACCGCCTGCCCCTGCATACACACTCGTGTCGGTGTTTTTACTTATCAGTCTTTTCACTTTCTATCCAAATTTCTTTATTTTCTTCCTTTCCTCATACCTCTTAAATCAGTGTTTCTCATGCTATGACCTTCAAATCATTTACAACAGAATTCCCTGTGATAATTTTTTACAAATCTGGATTCTGGGCTCCATACCTTGCTAACTACATCAGACTCTTTGGGAGTAGGACCCAGGAATCTGACTTTTCACACACCTCAAGATGATTTGTTCACACACTGAAGCTTAGGGACTAAATTAAATCCTTCCTGCTTTAGTCTGTGACGTAGCTGTCTGCTCCTTGTGCTGGAGGACTCCTTACACATGCGACACACTGAGCCACCACTTCTCTTGGTGTCGTTCTTTTCTAATTCCTCGCAATTTCTCACTCTTGGGGAAAAAAAAAATTCTAAGGTCCCAAAAGGACAACTCTAATTTATCCCTAGTAGTACTATCTACTCACATTTTAAAAATAGGTGTCAGTGCTTGGCTGCAAATAGAGCTGACAGAGTTAAAGCATAAGAACATATTTTACTCAAAGTATAAGAAAATCATGCTGTTTTAGTTCTCCCATTCCTTTGCCAACTGAGTTTGAGCGAAAGAAGACAAGTATCATGTGGGGATCCTCTGAGGGGGAAATGGGCAGATAAGTGGCTCTAAAGCCACTTTTCCTAAATCAATAGTAAAATTGTATGATATACAATATTACTGCAAGTGCACTAATATAGATGGAAGATAGCCAAGATATTTGTTTCCTAGAGACTAAACACTCGCTGAAGCAGGAATTATGTCTCATATTATTTCGTTGGCTTTTGTGGATGCAAAAAAAGACATGAGAAATGCATGGTCTCTGTTCTTACAGAATTTATTATCTATTGAAAGCTGCTTTTTGAAATCAAACATTATGTATATCAATGACTGCAGATAGCAGTTATTCACACTGTTATACTATTACCCTTATAAAATCTGATAGAGTAAAATAGTAATAGCAAAACAGTTATTCTACCAAATTTAAAGTGCCGTGTGAAAATGTAAGATGAGAGTACCTGATTTATTTAGTGTGATGGTTAATTTTAGATATCAACTTGACTGAATTAAGGAAAACCCAGATAACAAGTGAGACATTGTTCCTGGGTACATCTGTGTATTAGTCAGGGTTCTCCTGAGAAACAGAACCAATGAGCGGCGGGTGTGGGGGGGGAGAGATGAAAGGGGAGTCATTATAGGAATTGGCGTACATAATGATGGAGGTTGAGATGTCCCACAGTATGCTGTCTGCAGGCTGGAGAACCTATGAAGCCAGTGGTGTAACAGTCTGAGTCTAAAGGTCTAAGAAGCAGGAGAGCTGATGGTGTCACTGAGTGTGAAGATAAAGAGACCTGAGAATGCCTGAGAGTCTGATGGCCTGCTGATCCAAGTCCTAGAGTCCAAAAGCCAAAGACCTTTGAGTTCTCATGTCCAAGGGCAGGAGAGCATTGTCCCAACTCCAAAAGAGAAAGAAAATTCATTGTTTCTCTGCATTTTTGTTCTCCCTGGGTCCTCAACCACTTAGATAGTGACCACCCACACTCAATGAGGGCAGATCTTCCTTACTCATTCCATTGGTTCAAATGCCAGTCTCTGCCAGAAACACCCTCATAGATATTCCCAGAAATAATGCCTTACCAGTTTATCTAGTTATCCTTTAATGCAATCACTTTGACACCTAAAATTATCCATCCGTGAGGGTGTATCTGGAAGAGATGGGCATTTGAATCAGCAGTCTGAGCAAAGGTTTGCCCTCACCAGTGTGTGGGCAGGCATCTTGCAACCCATTGAGGGCTCTGATAGACCCTGATAGAGTGTCACTATCAGTCTCCTGATTTTCAGATCTTCAGACACAGACCAAATTATACCACTGGCTTCTCTGTTTCTCCAGCTTGCAGAAGGCATATTATAGGACTTCTCAGTCTCTATAATCATGTGATTCTTATAATAAGTCTCTATCTACCTGTCTCTTTAGATATATATACATCTATATATCAATATATATAGATGTATATATACAGATGTATATATTGAGAGGGATATATACATTGTGAATAACATTGTTATTCATATCATAAAAAATAAATGTTCAACAAAGATTATTGGTTAAATACATTTAATGATATATGATAGAAAATTATGTAAGCTTTAAAAAGTATGATTTGGGTAATTAATGGAATGGAGGAAAAGCTTATATTCATTTTGAGTGAAAAAACTTAAAAATTACATGTATACATATATGTATATATTTTACAACAAAAGAGTAAATGGAAACAAAAGTCAGAGTGGTTATTCCGGATAGTTGGTTACAGGTTCTTCTTTATCTTTCAATTTTTTCCAATAATGCTGACTGTTATTTATATAATCAGTTATAAGAATATGCTTTCAAAGGTGGCTTCACATATCAACAATTCTATAGTCTTGAAAAAGGAAAATTTTACCTACAAATGATGTCTTTTTCTTTCTTCAAGTAATGTCTTTTAATCCACAAGAAACTCTACTCAGAGGATGTACACACAAAAAAGCACACGTTTATTCTTTTACCTTCTCTTACTCTTGGCCAACGCAGTTGACTTCCTTGAATATTATGTTGTTCTACCTTGTACCAAGTGAGGTACTTAAAGAATCTGAAGGAAGCTTTAAAATGAGAGAAGAGAAATATATAACATCTGGCAATATGTAGTTCACTTACTTCTGTGTGTAAAAGTAATACAAATCCATGCCAAACACTTAGCCAAATTGAACTCCAAATATCTAATGGTGTGCTCACGCAAATCATTTTAGTCCAATTTAAATTATGTGTTCTTATTCAACTTTGCCTCCCCAACACCCGCAACTGATTTACATTTGATGGTAAATGACATCATGAATAAATATATGTACCCATTCATGATCCCCTTTAGGCCAGTTTGTATAAATTGTCCTTTAATACTTATTGAATATCTCATGAGCAGTCTCATTCCATTTAGAACAGTTCTAATTGTTAAGATGTCTTCATTACCTGCACCCTGTTGATTTACATAATCCTTCTAACTTGCTCCAATTGTGCAAGTTACGTTTTTTAAGGCTCCACAGAGAATCCCTCCACATATGATTACTGTTTTAAATGTTTAATAATAGTTGTTATTCTCTTTCTAAGACATTTATTAATCATAGATAATGGTTTATAAATTAGTAAACATTTTGGTGGTTATTCTTGGGAAGAGTTTTAACTTATTGACATTGCTCTTAAAATGTGTAGTTCAAACTGAATGAAATATTTCAGGTATAGCCATCTTGTTCTGGACAGTATATTACTGAATGGAACAAGTTCCAGGATCACATTTACCATTTTAATTGTTTACTAACATTGAGGTTGTAGTCAATCCAAATTTCAGTATTTTATATAACTTGTGATTATTTCAGGGTTAACACAAAAGGAATATTACTTGAAAATATTGTTAAATTCTACAACAGATTCATTCATTCATTCTTTTAGCCAAAGTTATACACGTGTGCAAACAAACTCAGAATATTTAGCTTAAAAAATATTAAGTGTTTGGAACAAATACTCTATTCTTTAGAGCAGAATTTGGGAAGTGCTGCCCCAAAACAAGTTGAAAAGAGTGGGTTTTTAAATAACATTTAACTTTGATATGTTAGCTGTATTACTTACTCACTGAATGAACTTGATTGCTTCAGTAAATATCCCAATATCTCCATTTTAAAAATAGTGCAGTAACAAAAGCTGTCTACCTTATCAATAGTAACACTAAAAAGTTAACTTACGCTTGAGCAATTCTTGGAGACATTCTGAGGATTTGCTAATGTGCTTTCAAGGAATTAACTCATCCTTTTGTACTGTTTTAGGAAAACAATAAATACAAAACATTTTAGATTATTAAGGAATATAGCCCACAACCTACTCTTGATTATGAAAGCCTCTTTCCCAACATGTTATGTGCTTTTGGAATTTTTCTTTTCTTGTTTCTATTATAGAATAAAAATTTCTTGGAAGTTAAGTTTCCTAGGATTGCCACACCCACTGCCTCTGTACTATTTCGTGAGGCTTGTGCTGGGGAAAGAAAAATTGTCCTAAGCTAAAGCTGAGAACTTTATTTTTCACCAGACATCTACTTTCGTACAAAAAGCCTGTTTGTTTTTTAAAGGAGCTAAGTGGTTGATTTTTGAAACTTCTGACGTTGTAGGAAAATGAGCTGCTGCAGGTTTTTATTTACTTCTGGGTAAGGTTTTCAGAGTGGTGCAGATGTGTGACGGTTGTTCCTTCCTAAAGAAACAGTGAATATTTGTGTCTTGTCGTGTAATTTTTTTTGTTTTTTAAATTCTGATAGGCCAATTGATGTATTGTTCAATAAATATGTTTGATGCTAGCATGCTTCATTTCATTCTATTCAAAAATATATATTTTACCACATATGTCAAGCCCTCTGTTAGACACTGGGGATACAATGTTGAATAAAACATGATCGTTGTGCTTGAAAAACTAATTTTCTATAATTTGGGAGGTAGACATATTAATAACTCATCATTCCAGGCAGTGGGATGCCTGAAATAATTACGTATGAAGGGAGGGGAGAAAAGGCATGTATGATTCCAGCTGGATGGCTTGGAGAGAATGTCTTACAAGTGGTGAGTCTGGGAGAAAAGAAAAATGTATCTTGCAGACAAAGGAAATTCCAGAAAGAAAGGAAAGTAAATCTCAGACTAGAGACAGAATTTGCACTCAGCACAAGAAAGGAAGGCATGCCATTTTGGTTTAAAGAGTCATTATCTTTTCTACTCATCTCCTCCTTTTTGATCTTCCTTCCTCCACTCCAACTTCTTTCTTTGTTTTTCCTCTCTTTTAATTGGGACTGAGAGTATCAACCTTTCATTTCTCCTCTCTGAATTACAAAGGTAGGGGTGAACAGCTAATATGCTTATTTTAAAATGTTGAATGTCAAAATGTTTTATAAACTTATCAGGTAAAGAGTTAATTTAAAATATTTACCAGGGATGATATTCCGGAATCCAAACGCAGGTGAAACGTTCTTCTCCTTGACGGAGCTGACCCAGTGTGGGTCTCACTTGGATCAGAGTAGTATGATGAATTGGATGGACAAATCTCTTGACTACTTGCATTTTGACCTGAAGAGCTGAGTAAAAGAAAATGCTTAAAATGTTCATATGTCTGTTTTAAAGTTTTAAAATGTGAATATCCTGGTTTAAAACAGTAACAGGCTGGGCGCAGTGACTCAGGCCGGTAATCCTAACACTCTGGGAGGCTGAGGCAGTCACATCACGAGGTCAGCAGTTCAAGACCAGACTGGCCAACATGGTAAAACCCTGTTTGTACTAAAAATGCAAAAATTAGCTGGGTATGGTGGCAGGGCCTGTAAGCCCAGCTACTCAGGAGGCCGAGGCAGGAGAATTGCTTGAACCTGAGAGGCAGAGGTTGCAGTGAGCTAAGATTGTGATACTACGCTCCAGCCTGGGAGACAGATTCCCTCAAAAAAAATAAAAACCAACAACCTAAAAACAAAACCAACAAAAGCAAATTATAGGCATACAGTTTTCCCTTTAAAGAAAGATAATACCATAGATTTTACAGGGGCTTTTACCTCTTTTCATAGTTCTAACCAAATTTTTATGGCCAATGGTCACTTGAGACAAATTCTTTTCAAAGGTAAGGGTGTCTACATAGACTGTGTATTGGAAAAAGCATCTAATAGTATATGCGAAAACACACACACACACGCTTATAAGATACCAAGCAGGACAGCTCTCATACTGGACCATCTTTCCCAGTAGAGCTACAGCTGCAGATTTGGCAAGTACAAGCATCCTTAAAATCTCTATTGGTCTCCCCCTGATCCTGGAACTTAAATTTTCCCTGAGATTTTCCCCAAGTCTCTTATATCACCTCAGATTAGTGGCAAACAACTTAAAAAGTCCAGTTCTTTAATCAGTTTTACTCACTTTGCAATGCCACTCAACCCTTTCACCCAACAAAACTCTAATTCTCCTTGTATTCCTATGTTTATATCACTGAGATATAAAACATATTTTCTGCTCTTTTATACCAATTCTCTGGTTTAATATTAATTGTTATTCTGAGACCTTTCCCTTTCTCCTTAGAAATAGTGATGTTTCTTTCTGTAATTGATGCTGTCCATGCTGTTAAGCCAATAACTTTAAAATATTTTGATCTAAATATTTTTGTGTGTGAATTGAAACTAGGAATCACATCTTTCTATATTTATGGCCTCTTTTTTTCTCTTGGTACATTATTTTTCAACCTCTAAAAATCTTGAGAGAAAGTATTCTATATTAGTACATTTATAATGACCCTAATAGCAATTTTACTGATAGGAAACTACACATAACTTGTTTATTAAGGCTGCCTTCATGAAGTACAATGTAGAAACATATTTCAGTTTTCACTTCTTAACTGAGCTTGTACAATAGAAGAGCACAACCATTATATTCTAAAATAGCATCATTCTTTTAAACAGCATCATATTCTAAAAATATTACTGAGCCATTAAATTTTTTTAAAATGACCTGTGATCAAGGAGAAAATTATTTCTCTACCTGCCACTAAATTCAAGTCAAAAATTTTGTCTTAATTATGTAAAAATATAACATATGTATTTCATTTTTTTCTCACTTGAGCAATTCCTTAACAATTTAGATACTGCTTCTTGAAATTATCAAAAAGCATCATGTCATAAAAATAACAAACATGAGAAAAACACAAAATTTCTGAATGTTATTATTCCTGAAGCAGATAAATCCTGCCATCTAAAACTGGATTTTTAGCCAATAATTATGAAAAAATTTGAGGGAAAATAGAATAATAAATCAGAGGATTAACAGGAGTGAAAGTTTAACTCACTTTTGCATTCATTTATCTTTACTAAAATATGCTAGCCATTTTATGTCAAAATAAGAAAAATAAGGACAATGGATATGGATAAATCTTCCTTCAGTGACTTGTCTTGTGATTATAAACTCCAATGAACAGTTACACAATGAGGGGTTGGGGTAATAGAATAACCTGGAAGTCTCCCTCCCTCTTGTGTTTTAATCTAAAGTATGAGACATGGCATTATCTTGTTTATACAATCTCCTTAAAGTAGGACACAAGGAAAATAAAGTTTATGTAATCACAAGATCTGATAAGAAAGATTCAGTTGATTGGGTTTTTATTATACCTTCTTGTGTAGTTTTGCAAGATTAAGCATAACAACCTTAAGGTGAAATTAAGTTTAAAAGTATAAGTGAAAATTATCTCATTATCTTAGTTTACATTAGATTTCTTTCTGGTTTAAACTAGAACTCTTTATGGCATTATTCCGGTAATGACCAGGCATTTATTAATAATAGAAGGTAATTAAAACTTTAGTAATACAAGTAAGTAGTCAGCTAACACCCTTACTGGCTTTCTCCCTATCTCTCTCTCCTCCTTCCTTCCCTCTCTTCCTCTCTCTCTCAATGCATTTCATTGTTTTCAGAATGAATTGAAGAATGATTGCGTTTCAGCTAAGAAAATTCCAAGCAATAGACGACTAGTCTGACTGTCTTTGAGTGTGAAATCTACTTGTAGGCCCCAAAGTCTGGATTCCTTTTCTCACATTCTTATATTACTCCAGGCACCACACCCTGGTCAAGGCACTTAGCATCATCTCTGATCCTCAGTTCTGTATCTTTAATATTCAGATGACAATGTGGACTGTGCCTCAGGGATAGGGTGTTTTGCTTTATAATATTACTGCTATAATGGCAAGTACTGCTATTACTAAAATTACACTTTTATAGTTTTTATTTATTGACATTTGCTATGTGGTAGGCACTATACTAAGATTTACACGAATTAACTCAGTTAATCATTCCAATCACCTAATGAAATGAATAACAGTATTTCAACTTTATAGACGAGGAAATGTAGGCACAGAGAGACAAGGTAACTTGCCCAAGTTACGTTAGTAATTGACCAGTCATCTTGACAGTTAGAATTCATACAAGATGCAGTAACTACTGTGATTCCTTAAATAACTGTAGAGATCTATCACTATTAGGGTGCAGTTAAGAAAAATCACTAACATTGATTTTTCTTATTCTAATCACTTAAACACATATAAATAATTGTACTAGTTAATAGAACATGTAAATTCAAGCAGTTATTACTTAAAAGTTAAGCCTTCAGTAGTAGAACCTATGAGAACACTATTCCAGATAACATCAAACTGGTTTTTAAATGCCCACCCCTCTTCCCCCGCAAAAATAAAACCAGACAAATGCAGTTCAGTTGGTATATTGGTTTACCCAGTTTTAATCTTTCTGCCTGCAGTGAACAAACAGTTATCATAAATTACAAATCTAAACCTTTATAAAGGGGAATTAATTTTATTAACGTTCCAATATAAAGCTGCCGTGGAGAGGATGCCATGGCTAAAACTGTACAGCATTTGTCAGCCATGATTTATAGTGTCTTTAAAATAGTTGGCATTATCTGAATTGGCCATCTAGTTTTGGTTGAAGAAAGTGTAGAATGGCTAACAAAAAGGAAGCAGGTGAGCTGAGCCTGCTGGAGGAACAACAATAATAAAACTTATCAATTCATGAGCCCTTTCATCAGAAGATTGCAATGTTCTTTACAATCACAAATTTATAAGCCTCATAAATTGTCTGTAGCAACCGTTGCTATCTGTTTAATTAAAATGTCAAGTTGGTGATTATGTAACTTTGTAAGGTGAGTGAAGGAGGAAGTGACAGATGGCCCCGTTTCTGAGGTGAGGGTGAGCTCTTAGGTTGCATAAAGATATGTTGAGCACACATCATACACAGGCCATGGAGCTCCTTTAAGACACGTAGGATTGTCAAAATAGTATAGGATACGACTCAGTTTCTAAATGTTCCATTTATTTTCATTGCCTCAGCATGAGAGCTTTGTATTTAGGAAAGAAGGAAGGAAAGCATGTCGAACTTTATTTTTCAGTTAGCAAAGCGTTTCAGTTGGCAAAGGGCACTGCTCTTTCCAATCTCTCAGCCTCCTTCTCCCCTCCAAAAAAAATACTGAGCCGGAGTCTCAGTCAGTGAAGCCAGGTACTTCTGAAGCATGGGCTGGAAGAGAATTATGATGAACACTATAGCATTAAATTTGGATGAAAGGAAAGATAAATTCAGACTCTTTGATTTCTTAGACCATTTTTTTTTCTTTTAAAAACCCAGAATTTCTGTCCTCCCTATGCTTGTATTTTGTTTGTAAAATGGGTAATGATTGTACTTTACATGCCAGACATGGTAATGAGATAACGAAGTACTCTGAGGTTATCATAAAGTCAGGAAGAAATTTGATATGCCAAGTGGTTAATTTCTAAACTGGCAAATTTGCTAGATATTTTAATTTGAAGATTATTACTACATACTGATAGTTAAGTTTCTGGAACTAAACACATAAATTGAGTAAATATTTATCAATAAACTATTCTGAAAAGCTAGGTGTTTTAGAGATATTCCAAAAATATTTCAGTTATCCCAAAGTCTAAGATTTCAATCTAAATGATTTAGATTGTCGATTCTAAAAGCATACAACAATAAATTTCAATTTTGAAAAAATCACAGTTGCAATTGCTTTTTCTGTACCTCGGTCTGAATGAGTCAGATTTTATATGATTCAATTTTTATTCTTATAAGTTTTGCAGGTCCCTATGTTTTTCGCCCCACACACATTCTTATAAACATTTATAGGCCCCCAAATTAAGGTACAACAAAACTAAAAGAACAAACACCTATAATACTTCTCTAAAGGGAAAACTGTAAACTTCAATAGCTACGTGTGGGTTCAGTGACATTCACAGAAAAAGATGTACTCAAACAACAGAACCAATGAAGATAGACTGAACTAACTCTATGTTCCCTCCATGAAATGAGAAAGTTTTAGAGCTTTATTGAAACAACATTTATAGCTGCCGCTTAGGTGATTTTCAACACTTGAGGAATATCTACTACTCCCTATGTTGTATGTGGTTAAATTTTCAAAGTTGTAACAACACTATGAGCTAGAAGAATATAGATACTAAAAGACAATATGTGACTGAGGTAGATCTTGCTAGCAGAAATAAAACTATAAAATGTCAAATGAAATTGACCGTGTTTTAGGAAGGTGGGATGAATAAGATTCTTGTTTCATGATGTGCAGAAATGTAATTGAAGAAATACTAGCATCAAAGAAACTTTTCTCCGCCACTCTCTCTCTCACTCTCTTTCCTTCTTTTCATTCTTTCTTCTTTTGCCTTTCACAAATTGAAGATTAAAGTTTAAGTTGTATCCTGGATGTAGGCCGGGTGTGGTGGCTCATGTCTGTAATCCCAGCACTTTGGGAGGCTCAGGTGTGTGCATTGCCTGAACTCACGAGGTTGAGAATGGCCTGACAACTTAGTGAAACCCTGTATCTACTAAAAACATAAAAATTAGCCAGGTGTGGTCCCACAAGCCTGTAGTCCCAGTTACTCGGGAGGCTGAGGCACAAGAATAGCTTGAACCTGGGAGACAGGTTGCAGTGAGCCGAGATTGTGCCACTGCACTCCAACCCGGGTGATAGACTGAGACTGAGTATCCAAAAATAAATAAGTTGCATCCTGGGTGTCACTTTTTAGACTGTCTCTAAAATCATTTTATAAAGGTTTACTAGTTGAGAAATAACAATATTGATAGTAAAGATTATTTTATACAGAACAAATAAACTTCCTTTTGTTATAGTGTACTAAAGGAGTTTTAGCAAGTAGAAAATATTTACAATTCTGCACAGAACGACTATCCATTTTTAACTATTGTTCTGTGTGCTAATGTCTCCAAATTAATACGTTTAATTTTTAACATTAAAATCAAGTACCTTGAGACTGTTTGAGATATGAAGAGTTGACTAAACAAATAGAACTTCTATCACTCCTTTGATATTCTAATCCCTTACCTAAACACAATTCATTTCTTAATTATAGGTAGTAAATGGAAACTATAAGTTTCATACACTTTAATGAAATCACGATGTACTTAATCTTGAAAATTGAAGAGGCAAATATTTTTTAAAAAGTGAGAGCCAGGTTATATACTAATGTAAAAACAAAAAAAATTCAAGAAAACTGCAAACCCTCTAATTGTATATTGTTTAATTATCAGCATGTTTGAGAAACACTTATGAAACAGCTGTGAAATTTAGGAGTGAGAAAACGAATATTCGGTTTTGGACTCTAATTTATGGCTTTAATGAGCTGGTATAAGTCTTGTTTTTATGATAGTAATTTGATGTAAATGGAAACACTAATAGATGTTACCTTTCAGCTATCTTGCCCATTTTTCTCATGAAAATCACAAATGCTTTCTTGAAGAGTCCTATGTCTCTTAGACATACCATTACTAAAAGAGTAAGCCCGCCTCTCTCCATCACAACAATGATCACAGAAACTGCATTGCATTTGTAACCAGTTGCATGGTATTAGGGAAGAGAGTTGCAGTTGAGTTTGCTTCTCTCTGAAGATAACCATAAGCAGTAGCACAGGCTGTGTGCCTTTACGTGTCTTAAGGAAATTTAATCTGGTAACACTATCTACAATTGTTTGGCTTTTTTTCCCTCTCTCAACTAATGATGATGGTTAGTTTTAATTTAATTTTCCTACCTTTCAGACATGTCTTGCAGGTGCAAAAAGTCCTCTTGCCTTCATAAAGCTATTTTTCTGCAGACATTTTTCATCATGTTCCCTGGATGGGATGCGAGAGCTGTCCACCAAGAATCTGCAGCCTCTTCTGGGGGTCTTCCATGGATTCACCGTGACCAAGGAAACAAGCTGTTACCTAGCAACATGGCCCTTCAGGAGGTATTGTTACCAATCTCTTAGAGCTCATCAAAGGAATTCCTGTGCTCCTAGAGCAGCTTTAACAGGGATTATTGTTTCTAGGGAGTTGTCTCAACTGCGATATAACTGAACCTTGACTATGGAAACATAAATGATAGCAGAGGGGATAAATGTCTATAGCATTCCTGGAGGGTTCGCTGTCTTCGGTTCCATTATTTTTTGAATTGTTTGCACTGGCTTGGGTTTCTGGAAGTCATGCTTGTGCAATATGTCCCCCAGTATTTGGTTTCTTGCTTCTCTTCTGTAGAAAAAGGAACAAAATGGAAGATATCTAATTCTTGCTGGAAGTTTACTCAAATAAAACTCCCGTGACTTGAAGACTGAGAATTCTGCCTTGTTCATAACAAGAAATAAATAATATTTATTTCACATCAAGTTTTTAATAACTTTTCACAAAAGGAGTATGTGTACACTTGCTTATTGGCCCACCTATTTTGCTCTGAGTGTCTGCTATGTACATAGATAGCACTGTGAATTTTTAACTTCCTGAGCTGATAAAATGAATCTCTAAACTCGAAAGTTTTATGTCTCCTTTCTGAAATATAGAAGAATGTTAGCTGTGTTTTTGTGTAGTAAGAAGTTGCTGTTTGCCAAAATCACAGTAAACTCTCCCATAGTCTTCGCTGCTTCAGAGCAAAAGATACTTAGGAAACCATCTTATTCAAAATCTAGGTTCAAAGAAAGATAATTTGCATGTCTTGGAAAAAGCATCATGTTTCTTTTTATTCCTTTTTTCTGATGGATTATAGTAATCCATCTATAAACTAAAAATGTTTCAATAACCTTATTAATGTGTTTCATATCAAAAATTGAAAATACGTTCTCCTCTACTTTGTTGCTGTCAGGGCTTCAATTTTACATACAAAATGCTTCAGGCTGAGACTTAGCATAAAAATCTTCTATGCTAAAAGATATAATTTAAAGTATTTGCTAAAGATTCATACACTGATTTGTTTCTATCCAACTTAGTATAATTTTTTTTTTAAACAGAGCTTCACTCTTGTTGCCCAGGCTGGAATACATTGGCACAATCTGGGCTCACT
>PVKP010039953.1:0-19800 GCA_004027715.1 Plecturocebus donacophilus
TCCCTTGTGAGCACACCCTCTCCCACCATTTCCACTGTGAGAACGACCCTCAGAATTACTGAAAACACCCCAATCAGTTCCCTTAGTACAAGTATTCTGGTTACACCTGAAATCCCAACGCATACCCCTCCTGTACTGACCTCTGTCACCGGGACACAAACGTCTCCTGTACCTACTACTCTCACGTTTGGAAACACGGATTCCTCCATGTCCACCCTCGATACTCTTACTCCATCAACAACCTTGAGCACAACTATGTCCACATCAGAGGTGCCTGTTACCAGTGCACATTCATCCACCCTTAGAACAACTCCTTCAACTCTCTCAGTGCAAACTTCACTCACATCTCCAAGTGAGTCTACTACGGAATCTTTCACGAGGGGAAGTACATCTACAAATGCGATCTTGACTCCTTTTAGTACCATCATCTGGTCTTCAACACCCACTACCATAATGTCCTCTTCTCCATCTTCCGCCAGCATAACTCCAGCGTTCTCCACTACCACTCCTTCTGCCCCTTCTTCACCACACATTTTCAGCACAGAAAACGTGAGTTCCTCTTCTATCACAGCCTTTCCTACTCTCTCTTCCTCTGCAACTACCAGCACCTCTCTGACCACAACTGTCACCAAAATAACTCCCTTTTCCTATATTTCTCTTCCCTCCACCACACCCTGTCCAGAAACTATAACAATTACAATAGTCCCCGCCTCTCCCACTGATCCGTGTGTTGAAATGGATCCCAGCACTCAAGCTACTTCCACCACCACCCCATTAGCCGTCTTTCCCTTTACTACCGAAATGGTCACCCGTCCCAGCTCCATCAGTCTGTGGACTGCCCTTCCTACATATATGGACACTTCTTCCATGACTCCAGGAAGTTTGTCCAGCATCACAACCAACGCTTCCAGTTCCACTGGCACTGGGACTGTACCCACGAACACAGTTTTCACAAGTACTCAAATGCCCACCGGTGAGACCTGGCTGAGCACCAGCTCTTTGATCCCCCCACCTCTTCCGGGAGTCTCTACCATCCCATTCACCACGAAACCAAGCACTAGCCTTCCGACTGTCCTGAGGACTTCAAGCAACTCAACACACTCCTCCCCACACACCACCAGGACTTCAGAGACACCAGTGGCCACTACCCAGACTTCTACCACCCTTACATCACGCAGGACAACTCCTGTCACTTCCCAGATGACCACACAGTCAAGGTTGACCACCACTGCAGGTTGGACCTTCTGCCTCCCTCTTCTCCCTCCTCCCTCCCCTGCAAAATTCCTGTGTCGCTGAGGTCAGGCTGTATCCCGAACTTCCCTTTCTTCCGGTGTTTCCCAGGCACCTGTGACAATGGTGGCACCTGGGAACAGGGCCAGTGTGTTTGCCGTCCGGGCTTCTCTGGGGACCGCTGTCAGCTCCAGATCACGTGCCAGAATGGGGGTCGTTGGGATGGCCTCAAGTGCCAGTGCCCCAGCACCTTCTATGGTCCCCGTTGTGAGTTTGCTGTGGAACAGGTGGATGTAGGTGAGTCGTCAGCACTATGCCTTCTGCACTTCCTCCAAGAGATGTCATTGACTCCCCGCAGGCTTATCAATGAGTATGACCTGGAGGCACCCATGCCGTTTTACCCAATCCTTCCCTCCCTGCCATCTCTCCCATGCCCTCCACTGCCCCGTGTCATGCTCCTCTCTCCTCACCCTTAAGAGGTGGCTGGGAACCACATTCCCTCCTAAGCCCATTTCTTGACTTGGGTTGCTTGGATATATATCCGTTTCCAACTGCTGCTGTGCCAACACACACAAACCTGGCTGCTGAAACAACACAACATTACCATGTTACAATTCTGTAGATCAGAAGTCCGTGGGTGTCACTGGGCTGAAATCCAGGCATCACCAGGGCTGTGTTCTCTTCCAGAGGTTCCAGGGAAGCATCCATTTCCTTGCCCTTTGCAGCTTCTGGAGCCTCCCATGTCGCGTGTGCCAGGGTCCCCGGCTCCATCTTCCAAGGCAGCAAGGCTGCATCCCTCTGTGTCTTTCTCCCATAGCCTCATCTCACTCTGATGGATTCTGGGCTCTGCTATTGCTTCTTCTACTGTTAAGGACTCTGTGAGGACTTTGGCTCCTCCCTGGATTGTCCATGTTAATTTTCTCAAGATCAGCTGATTAGGCCAGGCACGTGGCTCACGCCTGTAATCCCAGCACTTTGGGAGACAGAGGTGGGCAGATCGCCTGAGGTCAGGAGTTCGCGACCAGCCCGGCCAACATGGTGAACTCTCTATTATAAACACAAACATTAGTCAAGAGTGGTGGCAGGTGCCTTTAATTCTAGCTTCTCAGGAGGCTGAGGCAGGAGAATCGCTTGAACCCAGAAGGTGGAGGTTGCAGTGAGCTGAGATTTCACCACTGTATCCCAGGCTGGATGATAGAGGGAGAGGGAGAGTGTCTTGCTGATTGACAATCAGCTGATTGTCTTGTAATCTCTGCACTTTGGAAGTCCATGGTGGGAGAATCGCTTGAGGCCAGGAGTTCAAGACCAGGCTGGGCAACACAGTGAGACCCCATCTCTACAAAAAAATTTTAAAAAAATTACCTGGGCATGGTGGCATGTCCCTATGGTCCCAGCTACTCAGGAGGCTGAGGTGGGAGGATCAGTTGAGGCTTGGAAGTCAAGGTTGCAGTGAGATATGATCCAATCACACTGTTGTGCTCCAGCCTGGATGACAGAATGAGACCCTATCTCAACAATAAAAAAGAGTTAGGCTGATTAGCAATTGAATTCCATCTGCACCCTTGATTCTCCCTTGCCATGTAGTATAGCATACTCACAGTTCTGGGGATTAGGACACAGACACCCGCCCACCGTGGGGGTAGCTGGGAGGGACCACAGGCTTACCACTGTTCTTCCCTGCTTCCCCTCATCTCCACACAATCCTTCTCTCTCTCTCTCTCTCTCTCTCTCTTTCCTTCTTTCCTTTTTTTGACAGAGTCTTGCTCTGTCATCCAGGTCTGAGTGCAGTGGTGCGATCTCAGCTCACTGCAATTTCTGCCTCCTGGGTTCAAGCGATTCTCCTGCCTCAGCCTCCTGAGGCACAATGCATCCTTGAATTCCTACCTCTGTTACTGCCTCTGTGCATCAGTCCACAGGGATCTTGGAGAGGAGCAGCAGGAGGAACCTGTGGGTTGAGGGGAGGTGGTGGTGGTGGTGGTCGCGTCAGACAAAACCAGACGGAGAAGTGACTAGGGACATGCATGCTGTGTGCAGACTCAGTGGAGACCGAGGTGGCCATGGAAGTGTCTGTTGACCAGGAGTTCTCCTCTGACCTCAACGACAACACTTCCCAGGCCTACAGGGATTTCAACAACACCTTCTGGAATCAGGTAAGGGGCAGAGGGAGGGGAATTTAAGGATCTCCCCTGGGTGTGAGGTTGGGCATATAGGTGCCCTCAGGCCCGCAGGTTCAAGACGTGAGCGCTGGGGTCCTTGGTGTTCCAGATGCAGAAGATTTATGCAGACGTGCAGGGCTTCACCTTCAAGGGTGTGGAGATCCTGTCCCTGAGGTAGGAGACCTAGCTGGGGATGTGGAGGCGGTGTTGGGTGGGGAAATGTGTGCACAGAAAGAACCCATTCCTTGCTTTTGTAATCATCAGATTTGATAAAGAGAGGGGTGGAGGGGGGTGGAGGGGGTACACAAGAAATCACTCCTTGGGGTATTTTTTGAGATCGTTTTCTGGGGCTATTTCTCTGGAGGAGGGGAGGCACCTCTCTTCTTCAGAATGCTGGAAGGAGAGAAGTTACAGGGACATGCGGGAAGGTGGTGTCTGGATCAGTGACTTTGTCTCCCTCTGCCTTGCCCCTGCTCTACTGGGTGGGTCAGCATTAGAGAGAAAGAGAGAAAGAAAGAGAGAGGAAGAGAGAATGCATCCAGGGGCACCCGGTGGACGATGGCTTGATACAACACAACGAGAATGTCAGGATGGATGTTGGGGCTCACATTTGTAATCCTAGCACTTTGGGAAGGCTAGGTGGGTGAGTCACCTGAGACCATTTTAAGACCAGCCTAGGCAACATAGTGAGAATCCATCTCTACAATAATAATAATAACAAAACGATTAGCCAGGCTTGGTAGTGCACACCTGTAATTTCAGATACCTGGGAGGCTGAGGTGGGAGGATCACTTGAGCCGGGGAGTTAGAGGCTGCAGTGAGCTATAATTATAACGCTGCACTCAAGCCTGGATGACAGAGCAAGACCTTGTCTCTAAAAAACAGAGAGAGAGAGAGAGAGAGAGAGAGGAAGTCTATCATGTCAATCATTCCTTGTCCTGCCTTCCCAGGCTGACCAAGTCAGGGATGCTGGCAGCCTCTTCTGAAAAGGATGTCATGACCTCTGCCCCCTTTCCCCTTCTGGTGCACATCGGTTGGTTCTGGAGGTACCCCTCCAAGGACCCATGTGCCCCTGGGGCACTCTCTAAGGCTGTGGACCCCTCAGGAATGGCAGCATCGTGGTGGACTACGTGGTCCTGCTGGAGCTGCCCTTCAGCCCGCAACTGGAGAGCGAGTACGAGAAGGTGAAGACGGTGCTGAAAGAGGGGCTGCAGAACGCCAGCCAGGATGTGGACAGCTGCCAGGACCCCCAGAGTGAGCCCAGGCTAGGGGGAGGGGCCAGGGCCAGAGCCGCTACCCCAGCCCACTCCAGCTCGGTCAGGGGGCCTCTGGGCTCAGGTGCCAGCCCTGTGGTACCTCTGGCAGGTTGGGAGAAGGGGCGTGAGTCCACACACAACAGTGTCAAGGGTGAGGCTAGGGCGGGTCTCCCTAGGACCTAGGTGCTGGGGAAGAGAATGCCTGAGCGTCAGGCTCAGCGTTTCCTGGATGAGATGAGGGAGGGAACAGGAGCCTTCCTTCGTGGCCCCTCCACACTCCTCCAGAGGGAGGGAGCCCTCACTGCCCTCCATGTGCCTGTCCTGCTTTCTGGCCCTAACCCCTTGATCTAACCCCTTGACCTGCCCCTCCCATTCCATCTGTGCCTGTGTTCCCGCAGCCCTGTGCTTTAAGCTTGACTCCATCAAGGTGAACAACGACAGCAGGACAGAGCTGACCCCGAAAGGTGAGGGTGGGGTAAAGGGCTGAGTGGGCTTCCGTGCCATGACCCCTGACACCAGGGACATTTGTCCATTGAAGCTGGGGGGCAGGGAGAGGCCTTCGGCGGAGGCAAGTGATGTGACCCAGACAGCCCTTCCTGCTCTGCTTAGTGGCTTCCACCTGAGGACAGCAGGGGCCACGAGGAGAGGGTGAGGGTGCTGGGGCTGGCCTCCCCTCATCTAATCCCAGGGTCTACCCCACGGCACCCCACCAGGAAATGGAGTCCTGGTCGCGCATTTTCAGAGGCACCATAATCAGGACCTTGGATAGAATGGATGAGGTCCTTGTCTCTGTGCAAACCCTCCCCAATCCCCTAGCCATCTGCCGCCGCGCCGCTCCCGAAGGCTATGAGGAGTTCTACTTTCCCTTGGTGGAGGCGACCCGGCTCCGCTGCGTCACCAAATGTACGTCGGGCGTGGAAGACGCCATCGACTGTCACCAGGGCCTGTGCATTCTGGAGAGGAGCGGTCCTGCTTGTCGGTAAGGCCCCGCCCACCATCAGCTTCGCCTGAGCCCGCCCACTCATTCCAGGATGAAACCCCACCACGTGCCCCACTCCGGCTCTGCCCCCAGGCCCTACGGTGGAGCCTGGTCCCCAGAGTCCCGCTCCAAGCCCATTCCCCTTGTCCTAAGGTGGAGCTCTGTCTCAGAGCTCTGCTCCATAACCCTAAGGTGGAGCCCCGACCCTTTGCCTAGGATGGAGTCCCACCCCTCCCCCTAGGGTAGAACCCCGCCCTCTTGTTTCAACGTGGAGCTCCGCCTCCTCCTTCCAGGGTGGAGCTCCGCCCCCTTGTTCTAGTGCAGAATCCCGCCCCCTGGTTACAGGATGGAGCCCCGCCCCCTCCTTCCAGGGTGGAGCTCCGCCCTCGTGTTCTAGCGTGGAATTCCGCCCCCTGGTTCTAGGGCGGAGCCCCGCTCCCTTGTGTAGGGTTGAACCCACCCCCCTTGCCCTAGGCTGGAACCCGCCCCTCCAGCCTAAGGTGGAGCCCCGCCCCTCTCCCGGACCCGCGGGGCCAGGTGCACAGGTGGATCCCGGGCCGGGAGGTGAAGAGGGTCTCACCTTGCGCCCTTCCGCAGCTGCTTCTCCACGGACACGCACTGGTTCTGGGGCCCACGCTGCGAGGTGGCCGTCCACTGGAGGGCGCTGGTCGGGGGCCTGACGGCGGCCGCCGCCCTGCTGCTGCTGCTGCTGCTGGCGCAGGGCGTCCGGGCAGTGCGCTCCCGAGGAGGGTGCGGCCAGCGCCGAGGCCGGTGAGCGCGCGGGGGCAGGGCAGGGGGCGAGGGTGACCAAGGGGCCCAGGCAGGCCGGCCCTGCCTGAACGCTCGCCGGCCCCACCTAGGTCCCGGGACCAGGACAGGAAATGGTTTGAGATCTGGGATGAGGAAGTCGTGGGCACTTTTTCAAACGTGGGCTTCGAGGACGACGACGGAACAGGTGGGTCCTGCCTCCCGGGGGAAGCGGGCAGGGGCTGTCCTGGGCACCACGGCGAGGACAGACGCCCTCCCTGCCTTCCTCCTGTCCCTCCTTCCCCTTCCTTCTTCAGTTTCCTCCCTCTCACCTTCGCGCGCTCTCTCTCTAGACAAGATTAAAAATATCCATGTGGACTTAGAGAACGTGGACACCACTATAAAGGTGAGGGGCTAAAGTGGGGGGCCCAAGGAACTCTCCCCGCCTCCATTCCAGATTCCCTCCCCCAGCCCCACCAGGGCAGGAGGGGGCTGCGCTCGCATCAGCAGTGATCTCCCCACCAGCCCAAACAAGTGGCTCCCTGTTCCAGTCCCTCACTGTAACTTTGCGACAGGTGCATATCAAGAGACCCGAGATGACCGCGTCTTCAGTGTGAGCCCTGCGGTGCCCCTCACCACCCACTCCGCCCTGGCCGGGACACAGGGTCCGCCCTGCGTCCATTTCAAGAGGCGGCCCCAGGACGCGTGCAGCCCAGGCTCCTGCTGTTCTTGGGCACCAGACCGTTCCCCCAAATCACACCCATCTCTTTCCAGCCTGGCTGAAATACACCTGGAAACCCAGTTCACGTCCAGACTCTTCCACTGTGGAACCTTGGGCAAGTCAGTAACGAGCCTCAGTTTCCTCACTTGAAAAATGGGTACAACATTCCTGTGTGATACTTCGCCCGGTTGTTGTGAAAACCACGTGGGCTTGGACTTGGTCAATTCTCGGCCCTCCTCTGCCCTCATGTTTCCGTTGCCTCTCTAGGATCCTCCAATCCTCTGTCCTTCACCTGGTTCCTATTTTCCCTTTCAATTCCCTACTGCCTGTTTCTTACCTTGAACCTGGAGGCAGCCTGCAGCCCATCCCATCTCCTGCCCTCTCCAGATCGAACTCCCTGCTGCGTCCTTGTTATTTTCTCCCCTTCTGAGCAGGTGCCTTCATCTGTCCTGTCCCCCTGTCCCCAGCCCTGAATCCTCCCTCCTCTCCCACATCCCTGTCCCGAGAAACGTCTAGATAGCCTCTTTGTCTTAGGATACCCCAGCTGCTGTTCCCCCCATCACCCCACCACCCTATTCTCCATTCCCCATCCCTTTCTCTCACCCCTGGGGCCCCGTGGGTGGGGGCAGGCCATGAGTTCCCCAATCCCCAAGGAAAGGCAGCCCCTCAGTCCCCCGCCTCCTCATTCCCCTAGACCTCCCTCCCCTCCCGCCTAGACCTCTGTCCCCTCCTCCCTCACTACTGCCTTTTCCCATCCCCTCCCTTTTCCCTCCTCCCCCCTCTTTCCCGGGTGTCACCTCGATTCTGCGGTAACTCTGAGCCCTGAAATCTTCAATCTCCTTGGCCGGGAAGATCTGCTTTGTGGACAAGAGGTCGGCACAGCTCCAGGTCTCCATGTGAACACAATATAGAGTTGTTTGTAAAAGAAGCTGCTCTCTGTCTCTCTCCCTTTCACCTCCCAGCGGTCTCCACTTGATTGGAGAACAGGGATTTCCAGAGATGGCGCTGCAGGAGGATCCTGGGAGCATCCAAGTCTCCCAGGGAGGAAGGAGGGGGTCTGTGGGTCCCTCATAAAAACACAGGTTGGGAGGATCCCATTTTGTTGGGGAGTGGCTTGGGGACCCTTGGGTTTTGTCATCTGTGCTCTCCCCACCCCCACCACTGCTGGGACCTCAACACTGGGGGCTTAGGGAGGAATGAGACCCCTGGTGCTGGGTCAGGGAGGTGGGTGGCCCCGGGACTAGGGTGGCCTGGTCCAGTCACCCTTTGCAAGAATGGGTAAAGCTGGGCCTCCCCAAAGATCTTGAGCCCCCCCTCAAGACCCCCAAACGTTGATAGCCAATGCACACAGCAGAGCCTGTCCATGCTGGCGTGGGGCCCTTCTGTTCCTGCTGTCTCGGGCAGTCAGGCCTGCCTGAGGAGCCGAGGGTGATCAGAAATACCGTGTCCCCTTGGCTTTTTGGGTGTGGGCTTGGGAGAGATCCCCGTGATCTTTGCCCTGGGCAAAAGATCTTTCGTCACCTCTGACTCTGGCCAGGGTGGAGAACAAGACCATAAAGTCTCAGGTGTATGAAGAGCACCCCGCCCAGGAGAAGGGCTGTTAGCTGGGAGCCCTGGGGAAAGGGCTGGACATTTGGAAAGGACTGTGTTGAGGCGGGGGATGGGGCAGGATGTCTGGAAGAGAGAGGGGCTTCTCGGGGGTGGGAGTGGACGGTCCTTCACTTGGTCTGAGCTGTTGCCAGCTGCCCCTTCTGCGGTTCTGAACTTCTCCCTCCATGCTGACCCGCTCCCCGGGGCTTCTTGGCCCCACCTCCTGGCACCCGTGGTGTGCTCTCACCTCTAGCCTGCATCCCTCCCTCCCGCGCGGCCCCACCCGCAGTGACTCTGACTTCTGCTGAGAGAGAGACCCTGGGTCAGGGCGGTCACTGCTCCAGGACTTATGAGGGAGGAGGGTGGACAGGCTGCCCTTTGTTTAACTCCTTGTGGTCACCACCCGCCATTCACCTAAAGTCATCACCTCACCTCTACCCTGGGACAGGCACTGCCCTTCTTTAAGGCAAAAGTCTCTGGGGCCTTTTTATATATAGCTGATCCCTTCCTGGGAGGTTCTCATTTCTTGGTGCCTCCTGACAAGGGAAGACAGATAGCCAGGGGCCAGCTCCCCGGGAGATGCTGGTGATCTGGATTCTGACCCTGACTCTCAGGCTCTGCGCCTCCCTTATAGCTGCAACGACAGAGGGTGAGTGCTCCTGGGCGGGTGCTCCAGGTCCACAGTTCCTGGGTGGTCCTAGTGCATGCCCCCATGTGGGGCGGCAGGGCTGCAGGTGGCTCCCCACCTTTGCATGGGAGGGGCCTACCACAGGGCTGGAGACCCATGCTGTGACCTCATCTTGCCTTTGGGGGTGCTGAAGGGCTCACTGTGGAGACCTGGGGGTGCCTGTGGTTGTGCAGGGGGTGGTCTGCACACAGCCCCTGGTCAAGGGGTGAGTGAAATCCACAGCTTCTGCTCTCCAGGCTTCCCCTGGGAGGACGAGGGGGCTTTTGTCACAGAGTGGTCTCTGCCTGCCCTCATCCTGGGGGCTTTATCTGCTTGAGGGATGCGTCTTTCCAAACCTCACAGAGGCACTGCGTAGGCTGCCAGCCCTGGTCCGGAGAGAAGGAGTCCAGCGGGGCGTCTGACAGCATCCTCCCTTGGCTTAAGGGAGCCTCGGGTGCGCCTGGGAAATCCTCTCCAGTTAGAAATGGTTGAGGAGGTCGGGCGTGGTGGCTCACGCCTGTAATCTCAGCACTTTGGGAGGCCAAGGTGGGCAGATTGCCTGAGGTTGGGAGTTCGAGACCAGACTGGCCAACATGGTGAAATCCCATCTCTACTAAAAACAAAAATTTAGCCAGGCATGGTGGCGTGCACCTATCATCCCAGCTACTGGGGAGGCTGAGGCAGAAGAACCACTGGAACCTGAGAGTTGGAGGCTGCAGTGAGGAAAGATTGCATCATTGCACCCCAGCCTGGGCAAGATCAAAACAGCGTCTTAAAAAAAAAATGACTGCCAGGTGTGGTGGCTGGCACCTGTAATCCCAGCACTCTGGGAGGCCAAGGCGAGTGGATTATGAGGTCAGGAGATCAAGGCCAACCTGGCCAACATGGTGAAATCCGTCTCTAGTAAAAATACAAAACTTAGCTGGGCGTGGTGGCGCGTGCCTGTAGTCCCAGCTATTCGGGAGGCTGAGGCAGGAGAATTGCTTGAACCCGGGAGGCAGAGGTTGCAGTGAGCTGAGAAAGCACCACTGCACTCCAGCCTGGCTGACAGAGCGAGACTCCGCCTCAAAAACAAAACAAACAAAAAAATGGCTGAGAGACTGTGGGAGGAGACATCACAACAGGGTCCTTGCTCAGCCTGTTCATGGCTGTGTCTGAGAGATGACTGGTCACCCACTGATTTCCCTCACACAGAACAGACTTTCTGATTCCTTCCTGGCAGGGGTGGACGGGGGCGAGGAGAGGCGGGAGAGGGAGACTTTGAGTTCAAGGCTGGGGTGTGGGCAGAAGGGGTCGCGAGGGGGCAGGGGACCTCGGGTGGGGGTCTCTGGAGCCCTGAAGGACACCTTTGAGGTCACCCACCAGGGAAGTTCCACCATCCTCCCAGCCAGGGACTCAAGCCCTGCAGGTCTGCTTCTGCCTGCCCAGCCTCGACAGAGGAGCCCTGCTTTACCCCGCTGGGACCTGCTGGGAGGGCGGTACAGGCTGGGAGGAGCTGATGAGAGAGTTTCAAGGGCCCTGGAGTGACCAAATCTGTGGATTTGGAGACATTATGAGAGTTTATTCATAACACATAGATTCCCTTTAAGGTAATACACAGGGAAGCCGTGGGCCTCCCCATCCCTGCTCCCCAGGCCCGGCTCAGCCAATCCTGGGGCCTCTTTCTGGTCAGATTATCCAAGGAGAGGGTGGTGGAGGTGATGACAACAATGACGAAGGCCCCAGGAGTCAGCAGGCAGCATTGCCTCTGTGTACCCAGGCGAATGTTAGAGACGGCCCCCAAGCAACCCAGAGCCCCCATCCCTCAGTGCTTATAATTGTGTGGCCAAGATAACACAGGGAAATCCCTTCGTGTGCAAAAGAGTCAGAAAAACATCTATCTACAGCAAGTGCAGAGAGCAGGAGGGAGTGAGGCCAGGCAAGTAGGGCTGCTCCGGAAGGCTCTCGAAGGTTTGAATAGATCCAGAGTCCCCTGCTCTCCTCTCGCAGAGGGCTCTGCCATTCACAGAGCCGTTTCCCAGCAGGCAGCTCATATGATTCTCACAAGGAGGACTGAAAGGAAGTCAGGGCAGATGAGGAAATGGAGGCTCAGAGAGGATGAGAGATTTACCTGGGGCCACACAGCAAATAATTAACACAACCAGCACTTGACAGTGGATTTGAGCCCCGCGCCTCTCCTTCTCCTCTAGAGGACCTCAGTTCTCTGCAAACCATCCCCTGCTCCAGGAATGTATTGTGGGTCCTTGGGGAGCAGTTCAGACGTCAGATCAGAGACTGCCAGTGGCATCTGTAGCCTTTTTTTTTTTTTTTGAGACAGAGTCTCCTCTGTTGCCCAGGTTGGAGTGCAGCCACATACTCTTGGCTCATTGCAGCTTTTGTTTCCAGGGTTCAAGTGATCCTCCTGCCTGAGCCTCCCAAGTACCTGGGACTACAGGTGTGTGCCACCATGCCCAGCTAATTTTTTTTGGGTGTGTATTTTTGGTAGAGATGAGGTTTCGCCATGTTGGCCAGGCTGGTCTTGAACTCTTAGCCTCAAGTGATTGACTCGCCTTGGCCTCCCAAAGTGCTGGGATGACAGTCGTGAGCCACCGTGCCTGGCCAGCATCTATAGCTTGATTTCCTTCCTACTCTCTGCAGCCTCTTCTGGGTACTTTAGCGCACACTTAGGACTGTGAGGTTTGGGCCAAGCAGACAGTAGAGCAAGGGAAGACCACCCTGAGACGGTACATACATCATTTCCATGGCTCTGCAGGGGAGCTAAGGCGTACGAATGCCTTGAAGGACGAGGGGGCATGTGCTGGGTTGAGCATGATGTTTGCTGGGGAGAGTGTGGTGGTGCTGGTGCCTTGTGGGTGACAGGAGCAGTAAGACCAAGCTGAGCTGTTTAGACATCAAAGGAACCTCTGTGGGCAGAGCAGGGCTGGGAATGCCTCTGTAAGGCAGACCAGCATCAGACAGGCTATTGAGAGGCTCCCAAAGCCATCCTGGGAGGAGGACACGAAGGCCCCACTGGGAACCTGATTCCCCTGGAAATGGGGACTCCACTTGATGGTTGGCTGTGGGATACTGAGATGGATGGTCCAGGAGGCTGTGTTGACGGGGAGGAGAGGAGCCTCTTTTGCTGGATGATGAGGGTCTCCAGTTGGGTCTGCTGAGTTTGGGGTGATGGTGAAGTTTCTGGGTGTAGCTGTCCTGGAGGCCTGGGCTGCAGGGGAGGGCTTCTGGGATGGGTCCACTGCCATGGCCCCAGTCCCTACTACAGGCTGGGGTGTGAAACTGTGGGTGCTCACCATGCACTAAGTCAGCCGGCACCTTGGTCTTGAACTTTGCAGCCTCTAGAACTGTGAGAAATAAATCTCTATTTTTTTTTTTTAAAGAGATGGGAGTCTTACTTTGTTGCCCAGGCTGGTCTTGAGTTCCTGGCTCAAGCTATCCTCCCACCTCAGCCTCCTGAAGTGCAGGAATTACAGGCAGGAGCCACTGCACCTGGCCAATTTCTATAGTTTAAGCCACCCAGTATATGGTATTTGCTTTGGCAGCCCAAGCCAACTAAGACAGGCTGCCTTTAAGATTTTCTCTTGATTGGCTGGGTGCAGTGGTTCGTGCCTGTAATCCCAGTGCTTTGGGAGGCCCCAGCCTGGGTGGGGCAACATAGTGAGACCCCATCTTGAAAAAAAAAAAAAAGCCTGTGAGTGGTGGCTCATGTCTGTAATCTCAGAACTTTGGGAGGCTGAGGCAGTAGGACTCCTTGAGCCCAGGGGTTTGAGACCAGCTCAGACAACATAGGGAGACCCCATCTCTTAACAAAAATTAGCCAGTCATAGTGGTACATGCCTATAGTCTTAGTAACTTGGGAGGCTGAGGGGAGAGGATCTCTTGAGTCTGGTAATTCGAGGCTGCAGTGAGCTGGGCTTGCACCATTGCACCCCAGCCTGGGTGACAGACTGAGGCCCTGTCTCAAAAAAGGTTTTCTCTCTTTATCTTTGGTTTTCAGCAATTTGACTCTGACTGTAATGTGTGTGGCTTGTGGCCCTTCATTTATTTTGGGAAATTCTCAGTGATTATTGTCTTCATGTATTTCTTCTTCCCTATTCTCTCTCTCTTCTCCTTCTGAGACTCCAATGAGACATGTATGAAGCCATTCCACATTGGACTACAGCTCTTGGACGCTCTGTCCTACACACATCCCCACCACTCCTTTCTGTGTTTTAGTTTGGGTAATTTTTATTGACTTATCAATTGACTGAAGATAAAAACGGGCTTATCTTCAGCTTTTATTGACTTGTCTTCACTAATCCTTTCCTCTACTGTGTCTTCTCTGCTGATCCTCCTGTTGAAAGGAAGTCTTTGGCCAGGTGCAATGGCTCACACTTGTAATCCCAGCACTTTGGGAGGCTGAGGTGGACGATAGCTTGAGCTCAGGAGTTTGAGGCCAACCTGGGCAACATAGCAAGATCCCATCTCTACAAAAAATACCAGAAAAAAAAATTAGCTGGCTGTGGTGGTGTGCACCTGTAGTCCCAGCTACTTGGGAAGCTGAGATAGGAGGGCTGCTTGGGCTCAGGAGGTCAAAGCTGCAGGGAGCTGTGATTGTGCCACTGCATTCCAGCCCGGGCAATGGAGAGGGACCTTGTCTCAAATAATAATAATAATAAATTAAAACTTTTGAAAAGAACTCTTCATCTCTTATATTATGGTTTTTATTTCTACTATCTTCATTTGAGAGAGGTCTCTTGAGAGCCACCCTGGAATAGCAGATGGACAGTCCGGGAAGCTGTATGGAGTGGGAGGACAGGAGCCTCTCTTTGGTGGATGACAGTGGTCTCCAGTTGGGCCTGTTGAGTTTGGGGTGACCGTGGGGTTTCTGGGAGGAGCTGTCCTGGCGGCCTGGGGCTCCAGGAATAGGGATACAGTTTAGAATTCTACCTTCTCCAAGTGCTGCAGAGGGCGAAAGACCGGAAAATGCCAGAAAAATGCCAGGGATCCACATGAGGACTGGAGCCTGTGTCCTGTTTTGGGTACATGAAGTTCCAAAGTGTTCCTAGTAAGGGTCAGGGAGGGGATGGCACAGGGGAGAGGGACCAAGTGTCTGCCCTGGAGGGTCAGGGGCAGGGGTCTGAAGGGGTCAGCGCTCTTTAGCCTAGAAAGGTGAAGCTGGAGGTGGAAATGATTAACATCTATAAAATTGGGAAGAGTGTGGTGGAGGTGAGAACAGGTTTGTTCACAATAGACAAAGGGGCAACCTTTGAGACTCGAGTGATGTAAAATTTAAAGCAAGTACAAGGAGTGCTGTTTTACACAGAAAGTAATAAACTTACTCACTCAGCAAACACTAAAGTGTGGTGGGCAGGTGTTCTGATGAGGCAGGGTGAATAACAGTTTATAGCAGAGTTAGTGAGATGGGATTGGGGCAGAAACGGCCACAGCCCGTTCTGCTGCTGGAGCTACAAGACGGGGCCCGGGGCTGGAGGGGCACGGGGCCCATGAGGGGACCGGGAGAGGCAGCGTTTGAGTTCGGTGGCGGCTGAGAAGTAGAACAGGAAGGAAGTATTGTATTAACAGATGCTCAAAGGCCTTAGACAAAGTCAGAACTGACAAAGCCACACGCAGCTAGGGAGAGAATTGGGTTGTTGGTAATCAGATTCCCTAGGGAAGATCAAATCTTGGGGTGGTGCTGGGATGAGGTGGGGTCACCCACAGCTCACTGGGGTGTGGGAAGGCCCAGGAACTCCCACACCCCCGTTGGAGAAGCCAACAGAGACCCGATAGTCTGGGTATCATATTAATATTAAAAATAGGCCAGGCATGATGGCTTACTCATGCCTGTAATCCCAGCACTTTGAGGGACTGAGGTTCGAGGATTGCTTGAGGCCAGGAGTTCGAGACTAGCCTAGGTAAAAATATTTTTTAAATAAAAAATTAACTGGGCGTGGTGGTGTGTCTCTATGATCCCCACTACTCAGGAGGCTGAGGGGAGAGGGTCTCATGAATGTAGCAATTCCAGGCTGCAGTGAGCTAGGATCGCACCACTGCACTCCAGCCTGGGTGACAGCTCAGGACATTACCTCTTAAAAAGAAAAAGAAAAAATATACGTATTAAAAATGGCAAATATTCCTTGAAGGCTTGCTATGTGCTAGACGCTTTTATTTATTTATCTATTTATTTATTTTCGTGGGATGTTGATGACTATGTGCTAGACACTTTTCTAAATATTATCTCATTTAACCTTCAAAACATTCCAACATTCCTAAGAAGAAGGTTGTGTTACTATTTTTTTGTTTAATTTCCTTCTGCTTTTAATTTCAACATGGATGCAGCTGGATTTTTTTTGTTTTTGTTTTTGTTTTTTGAGACAGTCTTGCTCTTTCGCCAGGCACCAGGCTGGAGTGCAGTGGAGCGATCTTGGCTCACTGCAACCTCCGCCTCCAGGCTTCAAGCAATTCTCCTGTCTTGGTCTCCCAGGTAGCTGGGACTACAGGTGCACATCACCACGCCCAGCTAATTTTCGTATTTTCGTAGAGATGGGGTTTCACTATGTTGGCCAGGATGGTCTCAATCTCTTGACCTCGTGATTCACCTGCCTCTGCCTCCCAAAGTGCTGGGATTACAGGTGTGAGCCACCATGACCGGCCTGATTTTGGGTTTTTATACATGGGGGAACGGAAGCACAGACATGATAAATGATTTGCTTGGCGGGCACAGTGTCTTACGCCTGCAATCCCAACACTTTGGGAGGCCAAGGTGGGCAGATCATGTGAGGCCAGGAGCTCAAGACCAGCCTGGCCAACATGGTGAAACCTCAGCTCTACTTAAAACACAAAAATTAGCCAGGAATGGTGGCAGGTTCAAAAGGCTGAGGCAGGAGAATTGCTTGAGCCTGGGAGGTGGGGGTTGCAGTGAGCCAAGATTGCACCACTGCACTCTAGCATGGGCGACAGAGTGAGACTTCATCTCAAAAAAAAAAAAAAAATTTGCTCAAGGCCACCCATTCATCAGTCGGAGGAGCCAGGATTTGAACCTAAGCCTTCCACCTCCAGGGTCCCCATTCTTTACCCCTTTCTGTAATCAAGGATGCCTCTGTGTATGCATTCCCTAAGTCTGCCACAAGAAATTAACATTTTGTGGCTTCAAGCAACAGAAATTTATTGTCTTACCGTTGCAGAGGCCAGAAGTTTGAAGTCAAGGTTATCATGAGTGCCACACTCCTTTCAATAGCTCTAGGAGAAGGTCTCCCCTTGCCTTTTCTAGCTTCTTCCTTTCTTAAAAAATGTTTCTTTCTTTATTTAGAGGCCAGGTTATGAGACTGGCTAATTTCTGTATCTTTTCCTTCTTGTAGAGATGGGTCTTGCTATGTTGTCCAGGCTGATGTTGAATTCCTGGGCTCAAGTGATCCACCCATGGTGAGACGGGGTTTCGCCATGTTGGCCAGGCTGGTCTTGAACTCCTGACCTCAGGTGATCCACCCATCTTGGCCTCCCAAAGTGCTGGGATTACAAGTGTGAGCCACCAAGCCTGGCCAGTATTTTCTAGCTCCTGGTGACTCCTGGTGTTCTTGGCTTCTTATATCATCAGTCTGATCTCCGACTCATTAAAAATTAGCTAATTTTTGTATTTTATTAGAGACAGGGGTTCACTACGTTTCCTAGGCTGGTCTGGAGCTCCTGACCTCAGATGAACCTGCCTCCACCTCCCAAAGTGCTGGGATTACAGGCATGAGCCACCACACCCAGACTAAAAAATCCCCCTTCATCTTAACATTCAGATAAACATTGTTAACATGTTATTTCTGACTATGTATTTAGATTTATTCTATGGATGGCTTATATTTTAATGGCTGATAACTATTTTATTCTGTGGAATACCACAGCCATATAACCAGTCCCTTATTTGTCTATTCCTGGACATGTATACCTCAGTTTTTCACTATAAGTAACGAGGCAATAAACATTCTTGTATAGATTTTATTTTATATCTGCATCAGATTATTTTAGGATGAGTAACTAGAAATGGCATCGTTAAAATGATATCACCAGCTGGGTGTGGTGGCTCAGGCCTGTAATTCCAGTGCTTTGGGAGGCTGAGGTGGGACAATCACTGGAGGCCCGGAGTTTGAGACTAGCCTGGGCAATATAGGGAGACCCTATCTCTACAAAACATAAAAAATTAGCTGGGCATGGTGGGGCCTATGGTCTGAGGTACTCTGGAGACTGAAGTGGGAGGATCACCTGAGCCCAGGAGTTTGAGGCTGCAGTGAGCTCAGGTGTGCCACTGCACTCCAGCCTGGGTGACAGAATGAGGTGCCCAACTCCTAAAAAAATGGTATGACTGGCTGGGCAAAGTGGCTCACGCTTGTAATCCCTGCACTTTGGGAGGCTGAGGCGGGTGGATCACTTGAGGTCGGGAGTTCGAGACTAGCCTGACCAACATATAGAAATCCCATCTCTACCAAAAATACAAAATTAGCTGGGCATGGTGGCGCATGCCTGTAATCCCAGCTACTCAGGAGGCTGAGGCAGGAGAATCACTTGAACCCGGGAGGTGGAGGTTGTGGTGAGCTGAGATTGCACCATTGCGCTCCAGCCTGGGCAACAAGAGCAAAACTCCGTCTCAAAAAAAAAGAAAAAAAGAAAAAAAGGTATGACTCTTCCTATCGTCCCTGGTGCATATTTTCAAATTATCCCTTGGAACTATGATACCAAGTCGACATCCCATGAAAAGACCCCAACCAATGCCAGCTATTGTAATCATCCATCATCATAATGGGTGCAATTTGATAGATGAAGAAGAAATAGTCTCTTGCTATGTTTTGGGTTTCTTTGCTTCCTGGTGACATTTATTTCCTTTTTCCTTCTCCTGGGCTTGTTGACCATTTGAGTCTCTTGGGAAAAGAGGCTCAGTTTTCCTTTGCCCTGTTTCCTTGTGGAGCACGCTGACCCTGGAGGTTGACCTGGGGAAGGACCGCCCCACCTGCTCTGTGACATCTTTTGGGGACACCGTTGCCACCAGAATCCCAGGCTGGGAGGGGTCTGAATCTCTTCACCCAGAGCACGGTTCCCTTGTCCCTCCTGCAGCGGGTAAAGAGCCTTGGCTTGGTGGAGTTTGCTAGCCCGGGGGACGATGGGGGTGGCAGAGCCAAAGCCTTTAACCTGGGGGTCCCCGTTAGTGAGCAGGCCAGGGCTGTAGAAAGTGGGGAGCAGGAGCGTCAGGAGGTGACGGTGTCCTCGGAACTGAATGTGAGATTTCAGAAAGAGGAAGGGCAGCTGGATGACATGGATGGGGAGTCAGTCACCAGGAGCTCAAGTGTGGTGTGACCTGCGAGGGCAACTGTTGTGGAGATGTGAGTGGTTAAGGACAAACTGAATGGTAACACATCGGAGAAAATGGTATGAATCCAGGAGCAAAGGCAAATGAGAGCAGGTCATGTTCAAAACGGTCCCCTGCATTCCACAGAGTGTCCCTGCCTTCTTTGGGTCTCCCGGTGGCCCCCCATGTCACTGCCTTGGCCTCGTTAGCCTCTGTCCTCCATGCCCCTTCATGCAGCCTCCAGGCACAGCTGCTCCTTCTCCTTCTCCTTCACCTTCTTCTTCTTCTTCCTCTTCTTCTTTTTTCTTTCTGAGATGGAATCTCACTCTATCAGACTGGAGTGCAGTGGCGCGATCTTGATTCACTGCAACCTCTGCCTCCCAGGTTCAAGTGATTCTCCTGCCTCAGCCTCCCAAGTAGCTGAGACTGCAGGGGTCCACCGCCACACCTGGATAATTTTTTAAATTTTAGTAGAGATGAGGTTTCACCACGTTGGCCAGGCTGGTCTCCAACTCCTGACCTCAGGTGATCTGCCCACCGCAGCCTCCCAAAGTGCTGGGGTTACAGGCGTGAGCCATCGTGCCCAGCCTCCAGGGCACAGCTTCTAAGGCACGGTTGGGATCATGGACTGAACCAAGTCAAGTCCAAACCCCACTTCTAGCTGGATTCACACCCATTTTCCTCGCTGCCCTCTGTCTTAGTGTCTTCCTTCCCTCCAAACCCACAGTCAGCAGTTTTACTCACCTCTGGACCCCCACACATGCTGTTCCCCCACCCTCAAACCTTCCCCTTCTTCCTCTTTATTCCTCTAACCCTTTTTTTGGGCTAAAAGTAAAAGTCATCTTTCTTTTTTTTTTAATTTTATTTTTTATTGCATTTTAGGTTTTGGGGTACATGTGAAGAACATGCAATATTGTTGCATAGGTACACACATGGCAGTGTGATTTGCTACCTTCCTCCCCTTCACCTATATCTGGCATTTCTCCCCATGCTATCTCTCCCCAACTCCCCACCCCGCACTGTCCCTCCCCTATTTCCCCCCAACAGACCCCAGTGTGTAGTGCTCCCCTCCCTGTGTCCATGTGTTCTCATTGTTCAACACCCGCCTATGAGTGAGAACATGCGGTGTTTGATTTTCTGTTCCTGCGTC
>PVKP010039954.1:0-12999 GCA_004027715.1 Plecturocebus donacophilus
TGGGGTTAAGGTGCCACACAATCTTGTTATAGCCCTGGATGTAGTTGCTATGAACAAAAGGTATTTGAAAGTGAGGGAAAAAAACAGCACCTGTCAAAACTGGTTCCCGATGGATTCCGGTTTCTGAGGCCCATGAGACACTAAGTCTAGTTGTTAGAATGCCCCAATCTCCAGAACTCTGGAGATATTTTGGGGTGTATATGATGAATTGGGGTGCCTTGTCCTACAAAATGAAAAGACAGTAGACCTACACTTGACTTATGGACATTTGAATTTTTATATGGACATCTGAGTGTGTTTTCATGTAGTTGGCAAGACTATAATATATATCAAGAACAAGATCCCAGCTGTATGTTCTGCATAAATTTGATTTTTGACTTCTAAGAACTTCTTCATTTTTTTTTTTTGTTTGTTTGAAACCCCGTCTCTACCAAAAGTACAAAAATTAGCAGGGCATGGTGGCGCATGCCTGTAGTCCCAGCTACTCGGGAGGCTGAGGCAGGAGAATCGCTTGAACTGGGGAGGCAGAGGTTGCAGGGAGCTGAGACTGCGCCACTGCACTCCAGCCTGGGCAACAAGAGCGAAACTTCGTCTCAAAGAAAAAAAAGAAAGAAAGAAGAAAGAGCAAGTACTAGTTCTCTTTTGTCATTTGGGACATTGGCTCAATACTGGGTATATATTAGGGCTATCTTTCGTATTTCGCATCTTTTGTCTGTTCATTTTGCTTTGTTTAATAATGACACTCAATTATTTTTAGCATCCTTGCATACATACTAAACTAAAAGGATCATCAGAAACTGATTTCCAGTAGTTGCATTGACATAGTCATAGCAAAAAGTACGAAGGAAAAGACTGTGTTTTCTTGGTTAGCACACAAAAGGTGAAGATAAGTATTTTCCTTAAAGCATCAAAATCAATATTTAATTTCATTATGGCTGGGGACAATAATCCCCAATGTCTATGACACTCCGTTCAGATGTACAGCGACTCAACAATGCGATTTCCAGCCTATTTCTAGGTGGCATTTTCCAACTTACTCAACTCTCAGAAATTCCTCTGCCATTTCTTTTGGCAGGGACTCTGAAGGGCGACACTCCCCCTGGGCTCCAGGTATTCCCTATTAGTGTGGCTACTGCGGGTAACGGGCCGAATTTGCATCGCCTTAGGGTGGTGACTGATGGTCCCACGTTCTTGCCCCAAGCCGGATGCGCCTCGCTGTAAGCCCACCACTGTAACCTCAGACCCCATGCGTCCAGCCGTCCCTCGGGTCATGCTTTGCAGAAGCCAGGAGGGCACTCACTGATCAACCCCACGCCCCTCCCTGGGGCCCGCTCCGGGTTTCTGGGCGCCCCTGGTGAGCGGAGCCGTGCGGTGAGCGCCACTCACGGAGGGCGCGGGAAGAAGCCGGCGCCTAGCGCTCGGCGGTCCCGGGGCGAAGCCGGGCGGGGCGGCGGCGCGGGTCCGAGCGCCCGAGGCGCCGGCGGAGCATGTGACCACGCCGAGCGGGGCCGGGCGCGCAGTGCCTCGCTGTGGCGGCGGTGGGGAGAGCAATGGAGGCCGCGGCCGCCTGAGAGGCGAGTGCGCTGCTGGTGCTGCTGCGGCGGCGGCTGCTGTGGAAGCTGTCGCGCGCGGTGCCGCCGAGTCCGCCGCCCAGCCAGGACCGCCTGTCGTCTGCCAGCGGCTCTGCCAGCCGGAGCACCAGGAGGGGACCTCAGGTGAGCGCCCGCTCGGCCCGCTGCAGGAGCCAGACAATGGGGACAGGGGCGGGCATCTCCCCTCCACTCGCGCCCCTCCAGGACGCCGGGGCACCTGGCCCTGGGGGCGTGGGCTCCGCGCGGGTGGCGGTGGACTTCGGGGCGGCGTCCCCGCGTGGGAGGCGCGGACCCTACCCGAGGAACCTACGCGCCGGGTGCGCGCTTTGGATCCCGGTAGGGGAACCTGCGCGCGGGCTGCGCCCCGGGAACTTGAGGAGAACGTGGGACCTCGCCTGCCTTCTCCCCTTCCCGCGCCTCGGCATCCCGTCCCGGGGTCCCCGGCTCGGTCCCGACCGCAGCGGGGGCCACAGCCAGACCTCGCCGTCCGGGCTCAGCCCTCTCCCCACCGCCCCCGTAGCTGCATTGCTTTGTTTAACCTCTGCCAGACCGTTTCGCACAAACTCTTGTTGCCCCAATTCTGATGAGCCACCAGTGTGAGGCTGAGGCAAGACAAAGGTTTCCCCTGTTTACCAAGGGCCGGGGCCGGGAGACTGCGCGCTGCCCGTGGTGGCAAATGTGTTTTCCTTATCTTCACCCAGGGCTTGTTGCGATGGCTTTCCTGGCACTATCACCGTCCTTTCTTGCAGAGCTCTGTAGTGGCGAGATTGGACCTGCTCACCCTATGGATGCGGTGGGGGGGGTATGGCTTTTTTTTTTTTTTTTTTTCATGGTTATCAGTAAACAGAAGCCGACTTTGAATTTTATAATATGTGTTCTTGAATTAGAGATATCGTAATTGTTTTCTGAATTCTGGATTTTAAGAGAGAATATGTATTTCAAGACACATCGATTTAGTGGAGGGGGAGGGGGAAGAAAACCTAGTAACTACGACCATGTGTTGTGAAATTTTAATACGGTTTTAGGAATAATGGCTGGGAAACTGATCTGGTGTAGGAGAGAGAGAGAGAGAGAGAGAGTGTGTGTGTGTGTTGGGGGTGGTAAGTGGTGGTGGTGGAGAGGGAGAGGTTAGAATACAAAGGATAAGGCAGTTTTAGAAAAAGATTCTTAGTAAATATCCTGTGGCAAATGTTTGATTCATTAAATCGTGAGTTAAATCAATGTTTCCTTTAAAAATCACCTCTTGTAGTTGTGGAATTATATATAAAATGGCCCACAGTTCTTTGGCATTGTTTGTGACTCAGGAATCTCAGTAAAACAGTCAATTTTGAGTAATTTTCAGAAAGTCAACAAAGAGAAGACGCCTTCACTGCTGTCTCCTTTATTCTTTAGGAAAAGGGACTTCTTGTTCAGTATATTCAAGAAAAAATTGCCTGTACGAAAAACATTTCAAGGGCAGCTTTGAAAAAGAAACATTTTGGAAAATGTAATATGGTTGCATTACAGATCACTTCAACTCAGAAGTGGGCAGGGAAAAAAAATCATGCTACTGGATTGTCCTTTTCACTATTGATTATTTAAAATGCATTTTATTCAAAAGCTTAATTTTACAGTCATCTCTAACACATCGAGAAACTTTCACTCTAAAGATTTAGCAGTACTTACAGAGCTAATTTGGATATTAATTTGGAGGAGGAAGCTGACACCAACTTGACCATAGGCAATTGGTGTGAGAAACAAAAGCAAGTTCTTCATAAACTACAAAGCACTATGATAAATGGAAGTTATTATTATTGCTAGATGAGGAAGCTGTGTTATACGGTTTTTCTCTTACCCAATTTTAGACCAATTAATTGACATTAATCTAAGATTCTCCAGGACAAGAGACAATCTTTTAGTCTTCTTTTGTGGTCCACATTTCTAATCTGGCACACAGTAGGTGTTCAGTATGTATTTGTGGAAAGAAAGAATGAATAGGTGAAAAAAATACAAATGGATAAAATGTGTACATATGGAATTTGTTTACTTCTTTTAATTCAACAAACATGTACTGAAGGCCTACTGTGTGCCGAGAACTGTGCAGAGGTTTTCCACGTACAGTTTATGAAAGCTTGGTGACCTTCCTCCTTCAGTTTATAGTTGATGTGTGTTTCTTCCAAGAATGGGGCCTCTTGGGTGGTTTTTTTTCCATCATGTTTAATCAGCTGTAACTGAGTAGCACAATAGAACATTTCACTTGCTGTATGTGCATATAGTTTCTCACAGTGGCCTGTGGGGAGGAAGGGCAGATATTATCATTCCCGTTTTGTAGGTGAGGAAATCCAGACATGGCAAGATTAAATGACCTGCCAGCTCCTTGCCAGCAGTGCCAGGGACAGAAGCTGGATCTCACACCCAGAGCTTTCTCCCCTGAATCACTCAACTTTCTGAGATACACTGTACCCCTAGAAAATCACACTGGAATTAGACCTCATGAAAAAGTCTACCTATATAACTTTTATATAAAGAAAAGGTATATTTTACAACCTAGTACTTACGGAAGTGGTTAAATACACAAGTTCTTGAGGCAAGTGATTGAACTTGAACACTGGCTTTACTAGCTACTAGTTCTGCATCCTTGGCAAGTGATTTAGTCTAAGCCTCAGTTTCCTCATCTGTAAAATGGGGGAAGTAGTCCTACTTAGAACATTTTTGTGAGGATCAAATAAAATAATGTGGGCATAGCACAATGTCTAGCACAAACTAAGCACTCAGCATCAGCTACTTTTTATTTTTATTATTTTAATGTAAAGCAATGGCTTTTTTTGTTTGTTTTTTCTTTTTAAAGCAATGGCTTTTACACTTTTTTTTTTTTTTAAAGGGACAAAGTCTCACTGTGTTGCCCAGGTTGGTCTCAAAGTCTTCGGCTCAAGCAATTCTCCTCTCTTGGCCTCCCAAAAGACTGGGATTACAGGTGTGAATCGCCGTGCCTGGCCTAAACTTTTATTTTTGCACAGTAAGAGATGCATTTTACATTGCCACCCAGTATACAGATACATTACAAATATGTGTAATTAAAAAATTAATGAAGTAATGCTTAGACTTTGAATGTGCAATGCATTCTTATATTTTTTATTCTATTTTATTTTAAAAATGCTGGTCGAGGTTGCTAAATGATTTCACATCCCATTAATAGGTCAAGAACGATATACTTTGAAAAGCTCTAATGCAAAGGATAATCAGGTTAAGTGCATTTAATAAAACTCTGTTTTTGAATCCTTACATATTTTTTCTTCAAATGGTTTACAACATCAGTTGGAATTTGATTACTAAATTATACTTAAAATAGATTCTTAAACATTTCTTGGGAATTACGATCATTTATTGAGTATTTATCATGGTCAAGTTATTGTGTGCTAAGCAGTCTATTTATATATGTTATCTAATTTAGTTCTCACAACAGCCTAGTAAGTAGGCCTTGTGTTTACATTTGATAATTGAAATTAAGACTCAGAGAGCTTTTTATTAACTTGCCCAAGGTCCTAAATTTAGAGAGGGATGAAGCAAAGATTCAAATGAGTGGTCTCTGATCCCAAAGTCTGTCTACTGTCTTAACCCCCACAGTTTTCTGATGTTCCCTCACAGTGATTTCTGAAGATGTTTCGTTCCTTCCTTAACATAAATATGAATGTTGATACTAAGAATTTACCCATTGTGGTACATCTTTTGTAGTTTCCCTTGAAAGGACTCATTTCAAGTCAATTTTCAACTTAGGGAAATTAAGGAAGAATAATATAATTCTTTCTGGCTTGAGCTGGTCTTTGATGTAAATATTTTGTAATAGCTTCTCAGGTTTTTGTGATAGTGTCAATTAATTGGTCATTTTTATTGAACATCCAAAGGTTTAATATATCTTCCTAAGAGACATGAAATAGCTGTATAACTATAAAAAGACTTCATTACAAATGAATGTTGGCTTTTGTTAAGGCACAAAATGAAGCCTTACTAGCTACAAAAGAGTACTTTACAGTATATTGATTGGTCTTAAAATCAGAAGGCGGTAAAAGTATTTATTTTGTAAAGTACTTTAAGAAGCCTACTATCCTATTATCTTGTGTGTTTTTTTGTTTGTTTGTTTTTCAGTTTTTTACACATTTCTTATGTGTATTTTTAGCAGAATTTTAATTTTAATATTTTGATATATCAGGGACTTCCCTCTTTGAAACATATTGTCAGGAAGAATTAAGGAGTTTTTGAGGAAATGTGTTTTATAAATAATACTTAGAATACACAAAATAGATGCTTTTATATAAAAAAGTAAAGGCAAATTTCACTTTTTTTCACATTTGTATCTTCCAGCTTAAAACTCTCATGGTGTCTGGTTTGCATTATTGCTATTACATGTAGGAGTGTAACTCATAAATAAGATGATTACCGGGTGCCTAAAAAAATATAAGTATGCCAGTGCTTTTGCATTATATCTTTGGATACTCCTGGGTGCATGGGGCTTTACACTTTTAATCATATGTTTAAACAGTTTATTTGTTGAATTAAGGTTAGTGTTTTCAAAGCTGACAATTTAAAAATCTGAATTTGTGTAGATCATGATGACATGTTAGACAAAGAACAGCAATTTCATGGTTTATTTATGTGGTTTGAATAACCATATATTTCTGTTCATCAGTCATCATTTTTTATTAAGATTTGATGGTAACAAATATGGATATAGTTGCATTTATTTTTGAACATCAGATTTCATCCTTAGGCTGGCCTTCAGAAAATTACTTTGCAGCTAATGAAATCGTGTACAGTTGCAGCAAGCCTGTGTTTTACACTTATTTTGTTAATTTTGTCCACTGCTTGTTATAGTTTTTGCAAGCATCAGGATATGGCCCACCTATTGAATGGTCATTAATTTGTATGTTCAGGCAGATAGAAAACTTGGCTACCTTGATATTTTGTGTCCTGTTTATTCTATCTATCTATTTATTGAGACAGGATCTTGCTCTGTCACCCAGGCTGGAGTGCAGTGATGTAACCATGGCTCACTGCAGCCTCAACCTCCTGGGCTCAAGCGATCCTCTAGCTCAGCCTCCTGAATAGCTGAGATCACAGGTGCGTGCCACCACATCTGGCTAATGATTTTTTTGTAGAGATGTGGTCTCTCTATGCTTCCGAGGCTGGTCATGAACTCTTGGGCTCAGGTGATCTACCTGCCTTGCCTCAGCCTCCCAAAGTGCTGGGATTATAAGCATGAGCCACCCTTCCGGGGCTCTTCTTTATCCTCTGTGAAAATTCACAGAGATAAGAACAAAATCAATTTAGATATTTACTTGTACTGGTGGCTTTAAGGCAGATGCATATGCATATTTTAGGTTTACATAGATGTATGATTTTCACACATATGAGAAGTACCAAGTTACAAACTCTTCTCTAAAGTAGAAAAATACATATTAAGTAACTGTGGAAATAAAAAAAACTGAATAACAATCCCAAAGAGATGTTTTTATAGTCACATGTTATCAACCTAATAGGCACGTTATCACACATATTTAAGAATACAAATGGAACAACCATATGTAAAAGGTTTTATATGTGAAAAAGTTATCCATTTAAAATGTCAGAAATGGAAAGCATAAATATTTCAGTTAGATTTTAAAGTCTTCACCAGCTCTTTCAGATGTTTTTAGTGTTTTTCAAGTGGCATACTTTGGGGATTAAGAAGAAATGTCAAAAAAACTTGCTTCTAAAACTGGTACTGTATTCAATATGAAGTGAGGTAAAGACACAGAAACTGTGTCCCAGAAACACTTCGGAAAATATCTAAATCAGAAGTAAATACTTAGCCCACTAAAAACGGGTGATTAAAGAGCAGGTAGCAGCTGCTAAGAGGAATTAGAAAAAGTTACAAAAAAAGAAGGACAACTTGCTAAGAAGGCATTTTGTTTTTTACCAGGGAAGGTAAGAATGATCTTATCCAGAGGCCCACTGGCCTCACCCCACTCACTTGTGGGAGGGATTGGCTGGCAAGAAGGGATAAGGAGCCTGGGAGGGGGGAAACAGGTTACCTGAAAACTTGATTATTATTTAAATCTAGGATAAGCCGGATTCAAGGAATAATCTGTGAAAATTCTTGTATATAATTGTTAACCCCTTGTTCACAATGGGCTGTTTTCTCTCTTGGGAGAAACAAAAAGGAAAGGCCATATCCCAAGATCCCCATCTTTGAAAGAGGAGACATCATTACTCCAGACCCCATTGCCAGTACCATTTATGGCCTCAGCTAAGGGCCGCAGCTAATGTTCTTAGGGAAGCCTGTGACAGATCCAGCAGGGCTGTTAAGACACTGCTGGTGAATGCCAGGCTGCCCTAAATGATTGCAGTCAGGATTTTTCTTCATCTTGAAAAGTTTTTAATACATTTAGAGTGACTTTTTCTCCATCAGCTTGTCACTGTGACACAGGCAGTGGGCTTTCCTGGCTTTATGTATGACGCAGCTGAGCATGCATGTTTGTGATGGGTTAACTGTCTTCTAGAGTTAATGAGGTCAGGGTCACAGGTCCAATTATTGGGAAGGCCAGTTAGCTTTGCTTTGTTCTGGGAGTGCATATTGTACTCTTAACCCAGGCCAGCCATCTGGTGAAGGCAGATCATTGATCACAAAGGCATTAATAAGCAAGACAGTGTGGGAGCAGCAGCATGAATCTTTCTCATAGATGCTGAGTAATTAGAGAAACAATTCCAAAAGCATGTGCACATTTGTATTTTTTGTAGCATTATCTTAATAGATAGAAGATAGCATGGTTATCAAATATTTTTCTTTGCCATTTCTGTTGAACTTTCATCTGAATAGTTGTCTTTTCAAGTTATGATTTTTGAGATGTCTCATTCATTCAGTAGTTATACTTTGTCCTGAGTATTCTTTTTTTTTTTTTTTTTTAATTTTATTTTATTTTTTTATTTTTATATATATATATATATATATATATATATTTTTTTTTTTATCCTGAGTATTCTTAATCTCCATGGAGGTTTGTAGGACAGTAGCTATGGCAGTGAGAACAGTCATGCTAAAAGCAGTAGATTGCACCACTTAGTTGTTTACAGATCCAATTCCACTGAATTTTAAAAAATTAAAAAAAAAACAAAATGCCATTTTGAATGAGGGTGAACAGACTAAGAATTTTTGGAAAATGCTTTATACTTTTTTCTAAGTAGATCTTGATCTGAAACTCTGTCATTCCCTTTATTAAAATAACTTCTAATGTTAAGAGAAATATCAGAGATCATCTGGGCCTGTGCTTCCCCGTACGGTCCAACTGGTCCCATGTGGCTAGTCCAAATGGAGATGGGCTGTCAATTTAAAATACATACTAGGGCTGGCGCTGTGGCTCATATCTGTAATCCCAGCCTTTGGGAGGCCGAGGCCAGGGGTTGCAGACCAGCTGGGCAACATGGCAAAACCCTATCTCTGTCAAAAAAAAAAAAACCCAAAAAACCCAACCCCCCCGCCCCCCAAAACCAGAGTTAGCTGGGCATAGTGACGCATGGCTGTGGTTCCAGTTACTTGGGGCTGAGGTGGGAGGATTGCTTGAGCTAGGGAGGTTGAGGCTACAGTGAGCCTGTCTCAAAAAAAAATAAAATAAATAAATACTAGTGCTGGACCTGGTGGCTCGTACCTATAATCCCAACACTTTGGGAGGCTGAGGCCGGTGGATCCCTTGAGCCCAGGAATTGGAGACCAGCCTAGGCAACATGATACCCTGTCTCTATTTTCTTTTTTAGAAAACATACTGGATTTGAAACATTTGGTGTGAAAAAAGAATGCAAAATATGTCATTAATAGTTGTTTAATGTTTATTACATGTTGAAGTGATAGTTTTGACTATGTTGAATTGAATAAAATATTGTTTATATTAATTTTACCTTTTTTTTTTACTTTTAAAAATGTATCTACTAGGACATTTAAAATTACATATTTGGCTCACATTTGTGACTTGCATTCTGTTTCTCTTGGTCAGTGCTGGTCTAGTCCAACCCTCATTCTACTGACGAGAAGGCTATGGTTCAGAGGTTAAGTAACTGAGTAAATGAATTATTTCCATTGCCTGTAGTCTCTCCCTGCTAATAGGTTAGGGGCTCAGGAAGGTGGGAACTCTGAACCACTAGAGGACCATTCAGTGTGTGGCAATTGTATATTGCAAGATCTATGCCCAAGTCATTGCTTGTTAGGTGTTTATTAGTTGTGTGTATATGTGTATATTCTCTGTGCCAGTTATGTGTGTACACTCATACACAGGGTAAAGGGCCATGTTTGTTTATAATGTTGATATTTAGGCTTAGTTTTACCTTCCTGTATAGGTCAGAGGTCCTGCATTAAAATATTAGACATTAACAGTTGTGACAGGGGTAAGTAACATATGATGCTCATTTAAGTGGGCATTTTCATGGGTAGTTCTTATTACCAAGAGGATTTCAGATAGCTTTTTTGTTTTTGTATTTGTTTGAGACAGAGTCTAACTCTGTCGCTCAGGCTGGAGTGCAGTGGCGTCATCTCAGCTCACTACAACCTCTGCCTCCCAAGTTCAAGCGATTCTTCTGCCTCAGCTTCCTGAGCACCTAGGATTACAGGTGCATGTCACCATAGCCAGCTAATTTTTTGTATTTTTAGTAGAGATAGGGTTTCATCATGTTGGTCAGGCTGGTCTTGAACACCTGATCTCAAGTGATCCACCCACTTCAGCCTCCCAAAGTGCTAGGATTACAGGTGTGAGCCCCAGCGTCCGGCCTCAGATACTTTTGAGTGAGCCTTGATGGACAAAGCAGCAATAGTTTCAGGCTGAATCATTTTTGGAAAGAGGAGAGCTTAGATGAAGAGAGGCTATTTGCCTGTGTTCTGAAGAAAGCCCGTGAACTGCCAGTGACTGTATCTTAACCGCAGATGCTCCTGACGTTCCAATCTGGAAAGAACAGCCAGGGTTGTCTGGTGCAAAACCCATGGCCTCACAATCTAGGTTTCCTGTCAGTTTTGGGAACATAATGGTCTTTAACTGGCAAAGATAAAAAGGAGGAGAACTTCATGATCAAATTTTTTTGTCTGCTATTTTTAGTTGAGATATTTATTTCCTAATCAACATAGGCAGCTCAGATTGACTGTAGTGATTAGCATCTTAAAGATGTTTACTTTATGCAGCTTCAGCTCTGGTCTTTCTTTCTGGCCCATGCAGAGTCCTAAGTCACTTAATTTGTTATCAGTGGCCCAGTGACAACTAGTGAGCAACAGTTTTGTCAGGGAATCTCTGACACGTCAATTAATTTCATAATCCATACTAGGATTATGAATTTGTCAATTTAGAAGGACCACTGTGCATTGTGAAGATTGGAGGAATGTTGGTTTATAAAAATATTTACAGATATTTTTCTTTCTTTTTTTTTTTTTTTTTTTGGCTGTTACAAACAACCCCAGCTGATCCTAGATATAGACAAATAAAGCAAGACAGCAATCTGAATGATTACCTTCAAGCAGGCAAAATAAGTAACTGTATTCTTTGTTTTGAAGTTTGATGAAAATTTATGGTGAGGCATGGTGGTCCCTGTCTGTAGTCCTAGCTACTCAAGGGGCTGAGGTGGGTGGATCACTTGAGCCTAGGAGTTTGAGACCAGCCTCGGCAGCCAAACCAAACCCTGTCTCTACAAAAACAAACCAACCAACAAACCATACCCAACCCCGCAAATTAGCTGGGCATGGTGGTGTGCACCTGTGGTCCCAGCTACTTAGGAGGCTAAGATGGGTGGATTGCTTGAGCCTGGAAGGTTGAGACTACAATGAGCTGAGATTGTGCCACTGAAATCCAGCCTAGGTGACAGAATGAGACCCTGTCTCAAAAAAAGAAAAGAAAAAAAAAAAGAAAAGAAAATTTCCATATCCATCCGCATCCCACCCAGCCAGTCCTGGTAAATCCATTTTTTCTCATGTCAACAAACATGTACTGAATGTACACCATGTATTCAGTGCCATGGGCATAGTATGACAAGAACAGGAGTTGGAGAAGTACAGATTGCTTGAATGTGACAATGGTAGGTCTCGGCCCAAAGTATTTTGTTGTACTTTCTTTTCTGAAACAGAGTCTCACTCTGTAGCCCAGAGTGGAATGCAGTGGCATGATCTCAGCTTACTGTAACCTCTGTCTCCCGCCTAAGTTTTGTATTTTTAGTAGAAATGGGGTTTTGCCGTGTTGGCCAGGCTGGTCTCAAACTCTTGGCCTCAAGTGATCCACCTGCCTCGGCCTCTCAAAGTGCTGGGATTACAGGTGTGAGCCACTGCCCCCGGCCTGTAATTTCTAACTGGAGAAAAGAAAATGTGGCATTCTTGCATAGTTGCTGAACAAATACATTATGATGTATGTTTTTTCAGAGTTCCCTAGCTGATTTCATGGGCTGCCATGTTTAATGACATATCCCCTTTCTAGCAGTATCAGATTTTGTTCCTTTGGATCACTGGGGCAGTCAGGATGTTGGGAGTCGTTCTGAACGTGGAGGAGGGGCATGTGTTGCCTGTTTTCTTCTTGTCTCCTTACTCCAGCTATTGATGCCAGGTACTGTGGAGTTGCTGGAGAATGTAAAAATAACTCATAGTTCATCTAGTAAAGAAGAAAGACAGGGCTAAATTTTAAGTGAGCTGCAATGAATAAAATGCTGTGAGAGCATGGGGAGGGAGTAAATACTGGTGAGAGGGTGGAATACGGAAAGATCAGGAGGAAGCTCACAGAGGATGTGATATTTGAGCTGGGTCTTGGAGAAGGAGTAGAAATGTAACAGATGGAGAGGTATTCCCAAGGTAGGGGACAGAGTGAGCCAAGATGTGGGAAGCGTGGTGGCTACAGCATAGTGAGGTGGCAGGAACATCAGGCACGGAGGGGAGGGGCAGGAGACAAGACTAGAAAAGTGGGGCAGGAACAATTTGGAGAGATTTGAAAGGCTAAAGATTACTGCAATGTATTGAATGTTTTTGTCTCCCCAAAATTCATACGTTGAAATCCTAAACCCCGAGGTGATGGTATTAGGAAGTGGGGCATTTGGGAGGTGATTATAATGGTCATGAGGGTGGAATCCTGATGAATAGGATAAGTGTCCTTATAAAAGAAACACTGGAGAGAGCTCCCTCACCTGTTAACCATGTGGGACATAGTAAGAAGGCACCATCTATAAGCCAGGAAATGGGCCCTCACCAGACATCAAATCTGCCAGGTCCCTGATCTGGGACTTCCCAGCCTCCAGAACTGTGAGAAATAGATTTCTGTTGTTAATAAGCCACGCAGTCAATCATATTTTGTTAGAGCAGCCCGTATAAACTAAGACCAGTGCTGACACTTGAGTAATGGGGAGCTGTCAGAGCAGGGAGCGGCATAATCACGTTGACTTTGAAGGG